>JAIPRL010002047.1:0-67477 GCA_025469235.1 Pemphigus obesinymphae | reverse complement strand
AAATTTCCTAATCCAATCCATAACACCGGGACTAGGCTTGGGAAACCCGCGTATTTGCGCTGTGGTTGTTAGGGACCAGGGAACACTCTAGGGAATAAATTGTACTTTTTACCCTACGGACGCATCCTCCGTCTGCTTAACCCTTGTATATATTATAAATAACATGCATGCTTCAATGTTTGTGTAAATAAACTGTTGACGTATTTAATAAGAACGATTATATATTTAACCGACTATCAACGTGTCTATTATTCATACGAGGCGGTAGTATAAAAATACCCCGCATCATCATTTAAAATAACATTTTCTCGTTTCTAAATAATTTTGATTTTAAGACTTGTTAAATTAATAAAAATTTATATTTCCTACGTAACTTAGAAAAAAGACTAATAAATATATACATATGTACATATATTCAAAACAGTAGTCGGACATCGGAAAGTATGTAAACTAATCTTCTGCTTATTGGTCTACAACCACAACAAATATAAGTAGCTCCTATCGATTTAATCAGCAAAGTGAGGAATGTATTTGTTCTACGATGTGATTTTATTTGTTCTTTTTAATCTTTGTATAAAGGTTTTTTTTTAGTAGAAATAGTCGAGGAAAAGTTAAAAGGAATTTTTTTATAGGCAATTCGTCTATGTTAGATGTCATTTAAACATTTTGCTTTCTATGCGTTTGTAAAAACGATCGAAAAAATTCGAAAAATTTACGAAACTACTTGTTAAAAAGAATTGATTCAGGAAAATAAAAAAGGAATAAAAAGGAAATAATTTAACTTTGTTACGAATCTATATCTGTAGTACCCATTATTTTGATATGATATTATTTTTCAATAACTTTTGACCATTTTTATTGTTTAAGTTATTTAATGAAATTTTAAAATTTGTAATTTGTCTTGGTTTTTATGTGGAACCTACCTAACATAATCAGTAAGTTTAGATGTTATCATCTTATTGTTATATGACTTTAGAAAAAAATTGACTCTAGTTTTATGTCCAGATTCAAAATCTATCTTACAGACTCGTGAATTAACTAGATACTACAAATAATTCGATCAAATACATAATGCATAATTATATTATATTATTAATTAATTATGAAACAACGCTATATTTTCTAAAAACATTAAGTTTGATTATAGGTTATTATTTTATGATCCTTGTAAACATTTTATATATATGCAATAGTAATAGTACTTAGATTATATTATATAGGTTTTGTAAAATTTCTCCTAATGTCTTATAAGATTATAACTTATAACATATTCATTATGTATATAGTGTTTTGAATTTCATAATAATATCTTTTTGAAGTTATTTAAGTTACTTAAGTTGAGAAAAAATAATGATTTTGAAAGAGTTAATATTTCTAGGTCTGAAATATAATTAAATTATAAAATAATCATGTAAATAATTATGTTCTCATATTACTTATATTCATTGATTATTATTAATTAATTAGTATTTTATTTAGTAATAAAAGTTAGAAATGATGAAAAATATTAACTAATTAAAACAAATTATTTGAAAACCGATGACTTTTTCACTTCTACTCGAAATAAAAATAAACGGAATCTACATTTAACAGAAAATATAAATGTTTTTAATAATGATAGAAACAAGCACCTACCTGTACAATATAACCACGCCACAAGTTAGTTTCATATTATTATTTTAAATTTAAAAGCAATGATAAATCATATACGTTTAAAAAACTTTTCAAGAGCTCATTTGATTGTTTTTAGTTTTTTTCCTTCTTATAATTTAGAATGTATTGTGAAAATAGAAAAAAATACGACTTTCTTAAAGGACCATCTGTGTTCACTTTTTAATTGATTAAAATGAAATGTTGGTATATTTTTCCAACCTAAAAAAACATGCAAATATTGAAATTAAAAACACATTATTGTAAATCAAACATACTTCGGTTTGTTTAAAATTCAAAATATTAATATGTATTTTTGATTTTATAAGAGTTGTAAATTTATGTTGATGTATGGTTTGAATCTATATAATATATTAATGTATTATCTAAATATAGGATTTTTTTTATTTATAATTTTTATTTATTTTACTGGTTACGTATCCAGTATAATTAATTTTTTTATGGTATTTACTTTTATTGATATTCAAATAATATTTATATATTTACATATTTATGTATAGCAGTATAGGTATTTTTTTAATATACCTACATAATATTATATATATAATGCCTAATTATGCTCTTAATATAATTCATTATGAATTTAACCATTCCATCTATTATTATTGTTTTAATAGGTATTTGAAGTGGTATGTTTATGTATTTACTTCACAAAATTATTACGCTCTTCAGTCTTCAAGTAGGTACATACGTAATATTTAAATTTATTATACAAAAACCTCATTCAAATAGCATGAAAACAAAATTTTTTTAAGTAGAATTTCATTTTATTCGAAACATTTTATAGCGAAAAAATCAAATTTATTACGTTATCAAAAATAATATTGCAGTATGCATTAAAACATTTTTTTATTTATGTGGAAATATAATAATATTTAATATTAAAATAATTTTTTTAATAAATGAATAATATTTTTTGTTTAGCATAAATTTTTTCTTCTTTCATAACAATTTAAATGTATAATGAATCAAAATATTCATTTTTTATTATTTTAAATAATATTTAATATTTTGTTGTGTGATTTTAAGTTAATTTTCTAAAATATTTCTCTATTCATTCAATTGTAAAATTGTAATATTGTAAAATAAGTATGCACTTTTCATTTCTTCACAACCGGTATGTGGGTTTTAAATTGGAATTATAGATTTTTTTTGGAAATGTAATATACTAACTTTATCAAATAATTGATTACTTTATCAACATTTAAAGTGATTAAGCAAATATCACATGACTGTTAAGTAGGTACTTGGTACTAATAAAAGTTGCTGAAAATTCAAACATCAATAATATTATTAAATTTAATTTTAAATGTTGATAAAGTAATCAATTATTTGATAAAGTTAGTTATTACAATTCCAAAAAAAATCTGTAATTCCAATATAAAACCCACACACCGGTTGTGAAGAAACGAAAAGCACATACTTATTTTACAATTTTATAATTGAATGAATAGAGAAATATTTTAGAAAATTAACTTAAAATCAGACAACAAAATATTAAATAAATATTTTAATTCATTATACGTTTAAATTATCATGAAAGAAGAAAAAGTTAAATTTATTTGATAAAGAAATGTACAAATTGGTACCTACCGTAGTTCTTAAATTCATTGTTTACCCACATAGTAGTACAGTTAATATGTATTATTCAGCTAAATTTACATTTTGTGTTTCAGTTATTCTAATAATGTGATTGAATTGCAACTGTTAAGAAATTATCATTGAGTACTACCAAAAGGAAGCTTGAGATATATGATTGAATTGTCATCATAAATGTTTCATACGTTCCGGGGCCATCATAATTGTTAAATAATGTTTGAATCATATTCGGCAACTCATGTTACTCTTGTTAGAATAGTGATAATATATTTCTGATTGGATTCGTGGGAAATTAAGCCACAGGTAAGGTATGTTTTAAGTTACCATCTAGTAGGAATACATATTATTAGCGTATTAGTGAATTGTTAAATGTTATTTATGATATACGTATAATTTATAATATTTATTTTATTTTATTGGTTTAATACATTTATTTAAGCTAAAATCAGAAAATGCAAAATTGGCTATACAAGTCACTATTTTCTATCTGACAATAGGGAACCATATTATATTATGAAGTCTTATAAGAAATACTTTTAGAAAGTAGGTATTTGAATATAGATGAAAATATGAATAAAGTACATTATAATATAAATATATACCTAAAAGATGTAATATTTAATTCATCTAAATCTTTAAAATCATATATTAAAGTAGAGTTCCAAAAGTATTTTATAAGTAAGTACCTAATATCGTGACGGTTGAAATTTGTGACCCATTCAAGCCATTAAATCATAGAGATCTTTTATTTTTTAAATTAATTTGTTATTTGATATTGAAAAGTTTTTGAAAAAATATATTTTGATGTTACACCCAAAAACTCTAAAATTAATTTTTAACGGGAAATTGGATTATTTAGCATTTTTTTTTCGTTGTAATATTGTGTTCAATATTTTGACCATAGTGTTTAATTTTGATGTTATGACCAAACATTTTTACAAGGCTCAGAATAAAATTTAATATTAAAATTAAACTTTTAGAGTACCTAGGTAACTATTTTTTAAATAATAATTTTGTTTTGAACCTATTTTTAAAAATGTACCTAACGTACTTATATATTTGTGATGCTATCGATATTTTTTGATATTTATATGAATTGCACACTATTGTACGATTTTTCGACTATTTTCCATATACGAGTACATTATACATAATAGATATATTACAATTAATGTAACTTAATAGATATATTTATATTAATAATTTATATAAAAACAATTATTTACACTAAAATAGTAAATAAATAGGTAGGTATTCCATAAGTCCATACGAGAAGAACTATACGTAAATATATTAGATTGAAGTTTGTATATTATAATATATTTTGTTATACATGAAGATATTTATAGAACTTGAAGTAAATGTTAAATATTTAAATTTTAGTTTGTTACTTAGTAATGTCTGATATGAGTGCAATGGTTTTAATTTACCAAGTCCGAACTGAAAACTCTGAAGACTGTAGTGTAAAATCGTTTCGTACAAAGTTTATTTGAACAAAGTGCTGTACAAATATAATTATGCATAGTCACCGATTTTGCATTATACAAAGAACTTATTATTATACTTATTACTTAGTGTATAAATTTTCAACTAGGTATTAGAGTTAACGAAAATCTCTTTTTATAGTACATTTAAGTTTTGATGACATTTTTAAGAATATTATTAGGTACCTGCCTACTATCAAATATATCATCATTGGTTATATATTTATATAGCTGAATTATTCAATTATTTATCAATTAAATTTAATTTTTGCTATAAATCAATTTCTCGTACCTATATTGTTAAATGTGTATAACGTAAAATTTTACGTTGAATTTTCGGAATTTCATGTTTTAACATGGGCAGTATTTTCATTTCAATGAATACTCTTTACAAAGGAGTTTTTAAAGAAATTTTTCACTCTAATTTGATTTTAAAACTGTATTTCATATGATTATAAGTCGATCATAAGATTTCGAGAGAAATATTTTGATTATTTACAGAAATGTTAATTATTTCATTTTGTATTTACGATATGTATCACAAAATGCGAGTTAACCAATAAAATCAATATTGATTTATTATAATTTAACTTCCTAACAAATATTAAGCATAAAATATAGGTATAATTGCAGTTAGGTCATAAAAGTATTTTCATTGTATATTTTAAAATTATTTTAAGATATCATATTCTCAGTCCTGAGAATTATTACTGCGGATAAGTCTTATTACTAATATATAGCCAATAGGTAGGTATATAATAAAATATATTAAAATACATATATACAAAATATTTTTGGTTAATTTTAAAATACGAACATAAGTCATAACATTACATATAATAATAATAATAATAATAATAAAAAAAAACCTAAAATTGTATAGTGGTTTATAAAGTAAAAAGATAATATACGTGCTTTAACTTTAATATAGGTATTTTGTGTACAACCCGAAATTGTTTTCAAAATAATCATTATCAAAGTACATGGAAAAATAATGAGTAGTTTTTAATAAAAATGTTCCATCTTCTTAATGATTTTTATATTTTTTTTTTTTTTTTTTTGGTACATTAGGTATTTCTTTTTAATGTGTAAATATACGTTATACAATTATAATCATTGTTCATAATCCGAAGAATTGACCGTGTACGTTTAACTATTTATATTATTTTGGTGTGCAATTCGTGAAATTCGTACAATTTCGGTCATCGCCGAATTTATATTATATTATTATATAAACGGGTATGTGTAAACAACGGATAATTGTCTTGGTGAAAGGGTCTGAATATACAAACGTCATTGTTAAGCAGAGATGTATTTACATTTTTGGCGTCCCTATATCCCGTTTACCTGTACGCCCTACTATATATGTATAGTCGAAAACTAGTCCGTTAAAAATCAACCATAGCGATCCTAAATTAATTAACATAATTAATTTTTAAATCAATGTAATTGATTAAAATATTCCAAAAAAATTATAACAAAAAAAAAAAAAATCGTTTATCGATTTTGATATTAATTTTTGAGTTAAAAAATTTAAATTAATTAACAACATTAAATAATATACGCTGCAATGTGAGACTGGTAAGTGAACGAATAAAGTTTCCAACGAAAAAATAATGTCACATTTCACATGTACCACACACGAATTTCATGTTTAAGACCTGTGCTTCTTCCGCTCCCCCCCCTAAATAGATACTAGCTGAAATACCTCGGGTTTGTCCGTTCACACTGCACAGTCAGTGGCGCACACACAAATTTTTATTTTTTTTTTTCAGGGGTGGTTGTGCTTATAATAATTTTTTTATAGAGAAGGCATTTTGTAGAACTCTATGCAGTGATATGGTAAAAATTTCAATAGTATGTTTGTACATAGAAAATAAATAACATATTTTATTTATTAATTTGTTATTAACAATTTATAAGTATAATGAATATTAAACAACAATAAATGTACTACTTCATAAATGTAATTGTAATCTTTTATTTGAAGTTTTTCGCATCTCATTTATTATGTCATTGGAGTTATTGTTATTTCTCTGTGGATATTTAACATCGATAGACAGGAGTATTTCGTAAATAAGTTTTAATACTTTGTAATGTTGAAAATGAACGTTTTCCTGTGGCAGTTGTGACCGGTAAAGTAATGAATATTTGAAGCAACTTTGAAATAACGGGATAAATTTGAGAATTACATTGAAAGAATAGATCTGTTACAGTTTTTTAAAATCTTTATGGCTGATGTTCAAAGCTATTATGCCGTAATTTTAATTCAGCATAATTTGAATATTTATTTAAAATAATATCATATCATCGTTCAAGATATCTTTGTACGTTTCTATCAGTAACTTAAATTTTTCTTCAATATCTTTGGTAACTTTAAAATTAGGTTTTGGCATTAAACAATCAAAACTATAATATAGACCGATGTTCCAAAAACCGATTATGTAATTGCTCTATGAAATTATATAGAAATGGAATGAATACTCCTACTCAGGAATAACTTTCAGGTGTGTCGATGACTACATTACTTCTGTGTTTGCCGACCAGATATTCTGGGAACACAAACAGCAATGTCCAATGTATTGCAAATTTTTTCAACTCACTTAAATAGTTCATCAAATTCTTTATCAGCATCTGAGCGAATATCTTTTAAACTAGTTTGTGTAGTTTCAGCAAAAGAAAGGGTATTTTCTAGATCCAAATTTTCTATTTGTGAAAATTTGCTTAATGATACCGCTATTGAAAACAGTTTTACTAGGCATTTACTAGGCTTTTCATTGGCATTTGAAACTTGAATTGATGTATTGATGCAAGAAGTTGATTTGTTGCTGATAAAATATCTACATTTTTCCATAAAGAAATTTCTTCGAAAGCAAAAATAATTGCAGTTGATAATTCATAGTAAAGTATGAAGGCATCATGACGTTCAACTCATCTTGCAGGGTAAAAATTTTTCAGTCTAAATGATTTTTTATCTGGTAAAAGCTTTGTAATTGTATTTACAAGAACATTTGATCTCTTAGGGTATGAAAAAATTGCATACTATGTGCATAGTCCACAATTCTTTATGTCAGGGATTTGATATGAATAAGAGATAGTTAAATTTAAGCAATGAGAACTGCAGTGTGTGTATAATGCCATTTAGTTTTTTGTCTGTATATGAGCTTGAGCACCATCCAATGCTCCGAACAATTGATGCTGCTCCATAATATCCCTATCGAACTAAGTACTGTGTGTGAAAAAATGAGAGAATATTACCATCACTTTTCTTTTTTTTTGCTCATGATGTCTTGCCGTCTTGGTTTTGATGTCATATAATATATTACTTTAATTTAATATTTATTACCAAATATCTTAATAATAATCATGTATTAAAAAGCAATCAGGTTAAATTAATGAATTATTACACAGTAAATACAATAAAATACACCTATTGTAAATAATCATGAAGTATAAACTATATTTCGAAAAAAATTAAAGAATAATTCAACATTTCAACCGATAACAAATCAAAAAACATATTGGGTATCCCACTAATTGTTGAAAATACGTTACCGACGGACTAAGATATATTTTAGTCCGGGTGTTAACTGTAACTTATCAGTAGGTACAGTATTATCATCGAATAAATGATTTTTGATGAAATAAAATTTTTGCATTGCATATTATTATTATAAATTATAATATAATTATGAATATTATTCATTATTCTGTGGCATTATAAACGCATTATCCAAATCCAATACTCATTACTCATATTATGTCATAACAACCATGACTGCCAGTATGGTGCTGACTGTAAAACATGATTAAAATAAATTGAATGAAGGAAGACATTGGGGGGGGGGTGACCCCTTAACCCCCATTGTGCGCCACTGTGCACAGTTGTACTGTTTTATATTTACATTATTAGGTATCAATTTATTTATTTATTATATTATGACGTATAATATACAATATCATTTGATTACTAATATTACAGTGAGAAGCTGTAATTTTAAATATAAATTAATTTGTAAATGTTGAGAAACTGATGGTAGTATTACGAAATTTTGATTAATCATTAAAAAATAGTGTATATTTCCTTTACGTTTCCCGGCTAGAGCTCTTCTTTAAAAATAATATTTATATTATTTCTAGTCTTTTTTTTTTTTGTATTTAAAAATAATCAGACTACTGGGTGAGCTGACTTTTAAACATGTGGCATACAATTTACCGTTTGTAGTTTTCTCTTAAGTCAACTCCGATGAAATTGAAAATTGGACCTCGAGACTTAAAACTTACTTTAAGGAGAACTGCACAAATTTCTGGAACTCAAAAAAAAAAAAAAATCAGATGGTAATAAAATATTGTTAGTCTTAAAATTGAATATTTATACTAATGTAATTTTTAGTTATTCTGCTTTAGCGTGCTCGGTAAATTAAATCAGATTGTCGACTTCGTCTAGTTTTATTTTTTTGGTTCACGTACAAGGAGAAAGAGATATTTTTTAGTGGTGTACTATCTCGTTTTTCAAGTGTGTTGACACGTTCCATAAATGAGATTGAAGATGAGTCACTGAAAAAATTCTTCTAAACCTCTAAAACTCCTAAATCAGTGAAGTGACAAATTATAAAATAGACTTAATTGACTTAAAATAGATAACAAATTGTTTCTAGTGATTTTATTAAATTAGTGTCTTCCCATTATTAAAGGGTGTATAATTTAGAAATGGTGAGCTTAAAATTACAAAATATGATTACAAATAGATTTAAAATAAAGGATAATAATATATAATTTGTTTGAAGCTAATTGGATGATGGTGGGGGGCAGTGGCGGTTCTTGATAAACTCTGAGGGGGGAGGCGGCAAAAAGTGTTTTTTCATTTATATATTTCATACATACACTTTACTTTTAGGTTTCTGAATATAAGTTTAGACACATTATATCCCTGTTGTTTTTTGGTCATTATATTTAAATAATAACTTATATAACAATATCAAGATAACAAAGTAAGCAGTATATTAAAGTTAAAAATTATATTTTATTCAAAAGAAATTAGTAGGTACTTAGTAACCAATGCATACATAAATTAAGCATAATAATGTACATGGAGTTAGTAGGTATATTATTAGATAAATAAGTCAAAACACATATATAATTAGTATTATTTAATCATACATTTAAGTCAAATATTTTCTCTCATAAATTCACCTAAAAATACATATATTGTTATTAATTATATATAACTGGTAACTATTATAAACGATCATCAATTATCAAAATCAATACACAGGTTTTACAAAACAATCCATTTTCTGAAATTGAATATTCTAACCATGGATACTTCTCAAAATGATTTTTACTTAAATAACATTTTTCTACTTTACTTTTTTTTATTATGGGTTGAAAATGGAAATATAAAGTTTGACAAAGGTACATTACTTCTCTTAATAATTAATGATTTAGTATAATCATCAGCGGTCTTATTTACAAAATATGCTATGTCCATACTATCTGGTGAATTTTCATCAGCTTTTGTAGGCTCTTCTTTGTTTATTAGCTGTGGTTGATCCAAAGATTGTTGCTGAATTTCAATCATAACATTATCACATTTTTTAACATCACTATTGTTGAATTCGTGTTCTTGTTTACATTTTTTTGATGCATTTGTTGTAAAATAAGATGTTATTTTATTTGATAATGACATTTTCGTAAAACTAATAATAATTAACGTACAAAAAAACGCACAAACAAAACACAAATATTAACCGTCAATCATAAAATATACTAAAATAGAAATCACATGAACACACACAAAATAACACGTGACAAAATAAAATGTTATAAATTTTATCATTTTTATTTTCTTATCCACAGATATCAAAAATCAGTGCAGACTATAGAGATAAATAAAAACTATTTATACCTAGGTACCTCAATACCAGCATTGTTCTGTGATACCAGTGGTTTAGACAAAACATTGAAATCATAATTGTTTATTTTGAATAATTTATTATAGACTATAGTCATATATATTAAAATAATGCAACCAACAAAGATTTAAAAAAAAAAGGTCGAGGGGGGGCGATCCACCTATCGCCTCCCCCGTAAAACCACCACTGTTGGGAGGGGATTACTATGATGTTGCTCCTCATTGAGAAACTAGCTGTATCTCATAAACGATAAGGTTATAAATTCTAATAAGTTGGTTATAAATAGGTTAATAATTAAAAAATAAGTTTATAAATTATTTTGAAGCAATTGAGTGACCTAGGGGATGGGTGCCTTCATATACGTTATATTGGTTCGGTATAAATCTCTGTATATTATATCGCTAATAAAATAATTGCAAAAATAAAACAATAATATAAACAGTTTTATTAATTCTAATAAAATGTATCATATTTTGGTCTAAGGAGTCAAATTTTGAAAATTGTTTTCTTAGTGGGTGGTTAATAGAGACAAGGCCGAAAAAACTGGGATCAACGCAACCTGACACGGTACGAAAATTGGCCTGAAAAAGTCCGAGCAAATTGTATTCAACGTCCAAATTGATTCAGTTTGACCAGAATACCTGAAAATATGCCTGATTTGATCCGGTTCGAGAATACATTTTAGAGTAGGTATATATATTGACTAGTAATATAAATATGATGTTTTTTTTAGGACAACTAACAAATTCGTACTTTGTAGTACTATATTTACTGTTTCATTTGTACATTGTGACAATCTTTAGAGATTTTAATGTAGTATTTTAGCTCTAGAAGTTGAGTTATTTATTAATTATATATTATTTATTTATTATTTATTAATTATTATTATTTATTAATTTTTTATTATGGTTGTCGTAATTTTTTTTCATTAATATTTTACTTGTCTTGTCAAGTTTTGGTGTCATGCAACATGTTAAAAATTCTAGTGTGAATCCCCTTTAGATTCTAGATTTACACGGTTAAATTTTATTACAAAAAAATATCGTAACTCTCGTTACTATTTCGTTACGTCCTGAAATTAACGGTGAAAATCTAGATGGTTATCAATTTTCTAAGTGATAAATTACAAGAAAAAAAATTAAAAGATTGAACATCTAATGATAACAAAATTTAACCAACCCGACCTGATAAATATTAAAACCAATCAGGAACCAGGAAATATTCGAGGGGGAGGAATATAAACATATCCTTCAAAAAATTATTAATAAACCAAAATATTTAAAAACAAATAAATGTTATCAATTTTTACTGATTTGTCGAATGACTATACTGAGTAGGTACTGACTGACCTTAATTTGTCAACTGACTTAATTTTTTCAACTATTCTGACTTTTGATTTTATAGAAACTCTTACGTTGTATGATGGAAAAATGTTTTAAAAACACTTTTAAGAAAAGTTGTAATAAACATGTGAGTTCTAATTTGAATAAAATTGGAATATAAGTTATTTGGTACCTATATTATATACTTATAAGTTATAATTAATTTTTAGTATCAAATTATATGCTATTACATAAATTTGGGATTTCATCGTACTAAATTCGTTACCTAATTTATTATAGTTTAGAAATATGTATGAATAATATGAGATATGACAAACTTACATTCGACAAATTCAAGAGAAATGGTATTAAAAAATTTAACATTCTTATTTCTGAAAGTGGGGAGGGGAATGTAAATTGTTCATATTGTACCTTTATATAATTAACCATCTTCTAAATACGTATTTTTTGCTACCCGCCTTATATTTATGTAATAATATATATAATAATGTATGTAGGTACGATGTACTTTACACTGTACACACTATTATTGAAGTTTTATTCATTATTTAAAAATTCCATGTTTAAAATATACGAAGTACAAAAACAATGTACCAGCATGGCAATCAATTATGCAAAACGTGCAGCATATTATTAAAAACCATGATGCTATGGCGGACGAATAGCGTTTATTTTGCGAATTAAAACAAAGAGTCGAGTTTTAACGGACTTTAGGCAAATATTCGCCAAAAATTAAATATCAACGATTTACAATGACGAGTTTTTGATAGTGTTTGAACTAATGGTAACCGGTCAAAACACTGACAGGTAAAACAGTCGACAGGTTTAAATGTTAAAATTAATAAACACTGTATTATATACTCGTATATAATATTACATACTAGATAGTTGTAATTATTTGGTTTTAGTTATATTACAATATTCATTCAAAAATGCATTTTACTGCAATAATCTGTTTGTAAATTCTGATATGATAGCTATAATTGTAATAGTTTAATGTGTTTAATATTTAAATAGTTAAAAAATAACTTTATTAAATAGTAAATAGTATATAGTATATAGTAATATTTTCATGAACAAGTTGTATAGTTATATTATATAGAAAACAATAAACACGTGGCCAGTTTTTACCATAGTAAATAATATTAACATAAAAAAAAATTTAGCTTATTACAAATTAGTTACATATAACATATTATATAATGAATTAGTTAATGTTATATATAGATAACGTTCCATAATATTATTATAATATTTTATTTTCTATATTATTTTCTATATCTATTTTAAAAGCAATTATTATTACTAATTATATTATAATTTTATCAAAATAAAGATCTTGGATATAAGTACATAATTTGTATTTTTTTTTTATTAGGTGTATACAGTGTACATTATACACCTCACATCTTTGTATAAGTACGTAAGTTATTTATTTAATATGATGTAGAAAATTCAAAATATTATTTACAATAATTTCAAATTAAATAAATTCATTTTTGAATAAAATATGTTCATAAAAAATTTGTACATTAAATTTGAAAATTATTTTTTATTTATACTATAATATAACTATATATTTAAAATTTATAAACTATTTAACATTTATTTATTATTTTAATAACTCATACATTTAAATACATAATTTAATTTTTAAATACATGAAAAATTGAGCCCTAATGGTTAATTAAACTAATCATTATAAAATAAATTCCAAAAAATATAAAGATAATACGACAAATACAATTTAACAACATTATTGTTTCATATTAAATATTTAAATAAAAATTATTATTATAAAATATTTTATAATATCTATGGTTATATAATTTATTGATTAAATTAAATTAAAGGTATGATAAATTAAATGTACAGCAGAAACTTTGTACCTACAGTATTTAAAAATTTTATTTTTCGTTTTGATTTAAAAATCAGATACTCCACACACGATACACGTCTTTCAAAAAATGAAAAATCAAAAGTTCGGTTTTCGAGATGTTTTATCATTGGTAGTACTGCCTAAATCAAAATACCTTTAAATTTTTTGTTAATTTAAAATCATTCTAGTGTCCTTACTTCCAATTTTAGGAAAATTTTTCACTGAAAGCGAGTAACGCTTCCAGTGTTCTCGCCTCCAAAACAAAGTAAATTTCCTGCTGAAAGCAGGCAACGATTTCAATGATTTTGCTTCTGAGGTGCTTTACAATTGGACGCCAAAGGTCGACAATGCTTTCTAAGTTCTTCTATATATTGGGGGCTTGCCCCCAATCAGAAGCGAAGCTTCTCGTCTTATATATTATAAAATATTAAAATGCTAACTTTTCTTATACATTTTTTCCACAAAAATATCTCTTATATTATATTTATTGAATTTCCCAGTCCGTTTTTGCCATCGCTTGACGCGTATTTCTTTATCGTTACCATTTTCAAATTATTCTCCGGTCGTTTTGAGATTTTTACGCCTTTCGTTTCTCTGCATTTTTGTCTTTTTTTCTCAGCTTTTGACGCCGAGAAGAAAAAATGTAATTCCCAACCCACCGATTTCCGTTATCGCTCAACGTTCTCCCACGTTGTTGTATTATTGCCCAAACTTCCAAAATTTAGCGACTTTCTGCGGACGTTAGATTCGCGTTTCTTGGACGTTTTAACGCCCGACTGAACGTTTCTTTGTCTACTAATTGTCCTCGTTCAACCGGAACGTTTGTTCCAAATACGCGTATATATTTTCTGTCGATATACGTAACGGTGTCGTCTGTTATCTGAATAGTTTAAATACGAGAAATTTCAACCATTTTATCATCGACTCTATTAGCTTAATAGTAACTGGAATGAACTTTCAACACAGGTACGCCGGTTCAAATCCCACCCCGCCTATCGGATTTTTCCGACTATTTTTATCAAATATCCGAAATCGTAATATATTTTCTTATCATTATAACTTTTATTATTTAATATTTTTTATAATTTTTTCTTTTCATTTGTTTGAATTACATTTTGTACCTACCTATTTTATTTAACTAAATTATGTGATATATAATACTCTATGACGAATCTGTATAGAAGCCTGACCTACTGATTCACAGAGTAGGTAGGTACCTTAGTACCTATACTATAGTTTTTATATCTCATAGTAAAGAATTTAAAATCGTAGGACTTCTGTAGTATTTTTTACAATTTGAATTCAATTTATATTGATACATTCAGGTGAAATTTTATCATGGGTATAATACGATGTTTAATTGGACTTTCGAACATATTGACCTGATGATGATGATTATATAAAAATTCGAGAACGAAAAGTTTAAGCGACTTTTTATGTTCGGAGTAGGTATCTACTGTATTTTAATTTATATTTTTATTTTATACCTAGATTATATTGAACGGTAATAGTGTATTTCAAATTGTCAGACTTTTGTGATATTTTTTAAGAATTTTAATTGAATATATATATATATTTTTTTTTTGATATGTATGAGTATGAGTGTTGTTGTGTAAAACCTATTAGACTGTAAAGTATAAATATCCAAGAATAGTAAGTTTGATAGATTTTCAGATCACTTAGGTATTTTGTCAATCTATTCGTCGGAAACACTTATCAAGTGAACAATTATCTTCCAAAATATGAACGTTAGTTTCTGCCGTAAGCGGAATATTTTAAAAGTTAATGGACAAACAATATTATTTCAAATAAAATACATAAACCGAGGTATACGAATTACATTCAAAAGTAATTCCAATTAGGTGTTATATTCAAAAAAAGCTATACTTATAAGGTGTCATACTCAAACCGAGTTACAAATTCAAGGTTTCTAATTTCAAAGGTGATGAACTTAAAAGTAGTCTGACTCAAAAGGAGTTGCACTTACAAAGAGTTGCACTCGGTAGGTGTTATTATAATAACATATAATATGTGTTTTTTTTACATTATTATTTAAAAATATTAAAAATTAATGTTTGTAAATATTACTAAAACCTAAGGATACAATAAATTTTTTCCATCAATTATTGATTTGTAATTATTTAATTTTTATGTTAAATATAATTATTATGAATTGGATTTTGTTTATTATAGTTTTTTTTTTAAAAAAAAGTTTATTGTTTTTGCATGTGAGTAGCACATTCGTCTAATTGTCAAGATTGCAAAACGGTCCAAAACCTTTGAATTGCTGATCCTAACAATAATTTATTAAATAAATTATTCCATCCACCTCTAAAATAATTTTTCCCGTGTAAATATATGTATCCTGTATATTTGATGTCAGACACATTACCAATTTAAAAGGAAAATCTAAGAAATGCACATATTTTTTTAACTAATATAATATGTATTTAGAATCTAAATATATTTAATCAATTTTCATATTGCTTAATTTTTGTTAATTTATATTATATATAGGCAATATTGTGAATAGTATGAATAGTAAATTGACTTCTTTAAATTATTGTACTTGAAATTAAATATGCAATATTTCTATGTAATAGAGAACTTTTTAATTTTCTGTATTTCATTATTTTTGATCATACAAATATCATAATTGACTAAATATTTAAGTCTTAAAAATACATATGAGATGGTATGAAAATAATAAATTAATTTAAAGCTCTTTATAATAAGTCGGCGTAATCTTTTAAAAGTGTAGCTTATATTTCATCAATCTAATTATTATTTTATTTAAGTATTCTAATTTCCCGCCCTTGAATATAAGATCGACGTGATCCTGTATTTTTTTATTTTTTTGGTAAGTTTATTCCAGGTCAGTCATCATTCCCTTTATAATTTTTTTGCTAATATTAATTTCCGCATGATTACGATATAGTTATCCATTCATGCTCCTTTTTTACACAATATCTAATTACCTATTTATAAAAAGAGTTTCTGCTTGTTCGGATCATTTTTGTAGCTCTGTTAATACGGATTCATTATTTTTCTAAGTATAATTTACCTTTAATATAATGATTTTTGTTTAATTATTTTTCAATTGTAATATTTTATTTATATATTGTAAATTAACTATAAACGTATTTTTAATTGAAAATGCATGTATAAACGGTACAAGTATATTAATAAATGCTTAAACTAATAGTTAGTAGTTTTCAATTTTTATCTGGTATAAAAATCAAGCTTCTACGACTATAATGAGGCTATTAAGAATGCACGTAATCACGTTTTTCCAGTACAATTTTTTTTCTGTAGTAGTAGCCTCTTAAGAAATACGAAATAGAATAGGTACTTATTTTGATGCCCTGTTGATGTACTCATGGTAGTTTGATCATTACTGATCAGTGGCGCATAAATATATTTTATAATTCCTTTCAAATTGTTTATCAACTACATACACATCCTTACCATAAAAATATCTCAATGGCTTAGTCGTTAAAAATACGATATTTATAGTTTTAAAGTCGAGCATTTAATTTGTCTACAGTAGTTTGTAAAATCATATTTCGATAAATATCTATTTCAGAATTCTTCTTCTCATATTCTTTATCGGATAGTGTTACCAGTACTTAATTACAATCGTTTTTGTAATCGATATTTATGTGGTATGCACGTATAAAGATTAAATAAGCAGTTAGTCAAAATTCTTTTCATCATGAGTGGGTCGTAGGTATTCATCACCAGGTTGGGAGTAGATGTAATTTAAGACTTTAGTAAATAGAAAGTGACAATACTAATAATAACTTATCATCAAAAATGTTGCATAATAAATAATATACTCGTAAAAATCATATTAATCAATATTTTTATTATTTATAAATCAATATCTTATTTATAGTTATTATGTGAAATGCACTATATACAATATGCACAATATGTACAATTTTACGTTTATAATTTAAGAAATGTATTTTTCGAAAAATATATGTGTACAATATCATCATAATGCATTAACTTTGCTTGTAATAATATAATTTACGTTTTTTAAGACATAAATAATGTCTTATCAAATATAAAATCTTGGAGATTACTGTCTAACACATTCCTCATCAACCACTCGTTATTTCGTAACAAAATGATAATAATAAATTAACTTTTTATTTAAATAAAACGTTAATTTTATTATATACCTCTTTATATACTTAATAAAATAGAATATAACTTGGGTATACGTACCGTTTAAAATAATTAAAATAAATATAGATTAAAAATAAAAATTTTACATAATATTATTATTAAGTTCTATTAAAAGTATATTTCGAAAATCCTGAATTTTTAATTTCCTACAATCTTTAAACTCGAAAGTTTAACCTTATAAAAAAAAAAAATAAACAACGATTTTTTAGGTTAACTTTTAAGTATAAGACATGAAATTTGTATACGAAATTAAAATAACCATTTTTCGAATACAATAAAAACGTTTTAATCAAACAATTTTTAAAGTCTGTAGGAAATTACTAGGAAAAATATAATCTGTACCTTACGTTAAGATTTGCATATATTCGTTATACCTACCCATAGACTTATTATAAAATTGCTCGAAAATTGTAATAACAACCATACTTTATTGAAATAATCAAATCGATTTTAGATTATTAAATTAAATCGATCAAAATCAACAATGTCTTGGATCAAATTTTTATTAGTCAAGTAATTCCCATTCTCATCGTCTTATGTCAAAAATTTAGACGAAATATACGCTGAAATATTTTTAACAAAAATATATATATGTAAATAATAAATCTATGTATATAATGTTGATTTTATTTTTATACACATTTAGTATGATTACGTCATATTGTTGCTATATTTTATATAAAATAAGGATCTAATTTTTTTGTTTAGAATTATAATAACAATATGAATATAATATAAATAATATAAATATAATACATAAAATATTCTGTTCAGTTCTATAACTTATGTGGACTAACGTGATAGGTATACCTATATTATTATACCTCTGATCATACCTATATGCCAACTGATATTTTATAACATTGGCTCTCAACGAAATATCTTACACGCTCAAGTCACCTTAAGTATAATATGTTTAGATACCATTGTCTGTGTTTCACTGATATCGGTTATCATTAAATCATACGTGCATCGTGCATCATACGTAATAGCAAATCTTTTGTCGAAACTTTTGTTGGAAGTTATACTTACGCATTCAATTCGTAAATCAAATTAAATATTGTGCAAAATGAATCAAGTACCTAAGTATTCAATACGAAAAATGAGTATAAAAAAATATGTTGCATTTGTAAAATTTGAATAAGATTTACAGTGGAGGAGGCTGCTGGAGTAACATCCACGTGTAGGAAATAAATGATTTTGTGACAGGTTTTGGGAAGTCTGCGAAATTATTTTTTTTTTTTTGCCGAGCGAAATTTTAGAAAAAACTAAGTAGGTACACAATACTGAAATTTGGTTTTAAAATTCAAATTTGATGATTCTGGGGTAACCTAACCGCCGGACGGTTGTTAACGGTCCGGTGACGTATACAAATACATTGTAGGTACATGAAACAGGACGATATACGTGGGCAGTGTCATAGAGCTGTTGTATTCCTTTTAGTTATTTATAATAAAAAAATATTTTTCACAGGTTTGTGATGTACTCGTATATTGTAGTATGAAAAATACGTGCGCAGAGTATAACTGAAATCTGGAATGAGCGTCATAACATCGGTACGAGTTAAATTGACGAGAAGAACTGTTAAATTGGAAAATGTCTGAAAATTATACCAGTGTTTTTGAGTGGAAATAATTAAATTTATGCTGTTTCAATGCTATGTATTTGGTCATTTTCGGGCCTTTATATTCAACGAATGTATAATCGTGAAGGGTGGGCGGTTTCACCCCTTAAGCCCACGGCGATCCAAAAGAGAACTATAGAGAAGAGGAGATGTATGTAAGAGAGAGAGAGAGAGAGAGAGAGAGTGAGTAGGGAGCAAAGAGGAGAGAAAACACATTTTAGTAATTTAAAAGCTTTATTCATGACTTTATAAAAGTTTTGCCCACATTTTCATTTTAACATCGGCGTGATACCATAAAGCTAGTAAATTATTCAAATTTTAAAATGTTATTCTGTTTAAAAACATATACAAAACATAACCTACCTAATTTAACCTAAATACAATTTAATTATAAATAGTTTTTAAACAAAAAATAATATATTGCTGTAGATTTATAGGTATCTACTTTTATATTTTATTTACATTTTACTGATTTTAGTGTATATTTTACAATTTAGAGCAAAAAATAAATCGTATATCACATAATATTATAATTAGTATAATTTGTACTAGGTACAAGTTAGGAGCTACCTACAGGTGAGCTACCAACGACCTGCCTCTGTTGCAATACAATAAATAATCCCTTTTTAGAAAATCACACATTTCCTTTTCTTATATTTGTACGATTTCTGCGAAGGAGTTGCGACACATCTCTCGATATTTTTAGTATTTATACATAAAATATACTCTATAAATATATGGTTTAATAAAGTATATGTTGGAATATAGCAGCGGTGTACGGGTTTAAAAAAAAAAAATTAAACATATACAAACTGATATGATAAAATTCATTTCAAAACCCATTAGATCCTTATTATTCAGCTACTGGTTCCTATTATTGTAGTAAATATATGAACAGACCAAATAATTGGAAATACCCATCAAAATGAAGCGTAACATATTGAACAGTCGATTACGTTTATTGGATTTAATTCTAAAGCCGAAACTTTTAATCCTCACTGCAAAGACCATTCAAATACAAATCATTGTTAAAACCCATTTCGACATTTTGGTGTAAAAATTTGGGGTAGTAGTCTTAAACCGTCCGATATTCATATCATTTAAGCTTTTCTCTTCGTGTTATTAAACCAGCTTCGTGATACAGTAATACGTAAATCTGATAATTCACTTTAGAACAATTTCATGAAATAAATTACAAGTCAAATTGGCGTACAAACATGTTTACGTCTTTCCTCATCGTTATTATTGTATCTAAAAAACCTAAAGTCTGCAGGCACATTTCCTTGCTGACACGATCCAATAAGGAAAATAATTGTTACAAAAAATATTTTTCGATAGGATATTACATTGGGTATTCTTATTTCTGTTTATCTTTATTCGTATTGTTTTCGTTATTTTATATTTTTAGCCGATTATCTGATTTGATTTTTGTGTAGGTACAATGTACATCATAAATATCTAGTACGGTCTGTAAATATTATTTTTACTATAATTAAGTAATTAAGTAATATTAAGTACTATAATATTATTTATAATTAGTCATATAATTACTACGGAAATAGAAACCGGGAAATTATATTCGAAGTTTTATTTATTATGTCTGGACATCCGTCTGTCCTTACAATTCATTGCCGCGCAGAACATCAATATTAATATTTACAATTTGTTTTGTTGGTCTTAGATTTTTATACATAGTATAGATTAAACAAATTCTTTGTAGAGTTATATAGTAGTTTATTTACTTTATAAAATGTACATTATATTAAATATGTTTAGGAATCGGGATGCGAAAACGTTCGCAGAGTGAACGAAATTTCCGAAATTGTTTTTTTCTTGAACCGTTCAATAATAACATGCATTATAGCGTGAACATTTGGGCTATATATTATATTACAGTTATTATTAGAGCTTATATTGCAATGTTTTATAAAGAAAAAAACATACAAAATTAGAAATGCATTTTGTTTCTTTGAAGAAATGTTTTATGATCTAAAACACCTAAACATAATTTGAAAATGCATCCAAAATTAACCAAGTATATTTATTTATAGGTCAGATCTTGTAAACAATTGTATGTTTTAAATTAGATCAATTTTATTTTTCATTTTTCCGGAATAAGGTACAAAATAAAAAAGAACTAAAGTACCTAGGTATTTAAAAATCACCAAAAAATGATCTAAAACGTCAAACACCAAGAACACTGGAAAAAAAAAAGTGCGCCAACAATTTTACTATTAGAATATATCATATATCTTAAACATTTATAACTTTGCAAGTATCCAAGAATTCTAAAAAAAAAATATGCAAATTATGCATTGAAATCTGAGCCCTAGTTATAATGTAAAACGAATTAAAATAGTCCACTTTAAAATATATAATGGTTCATTGTTTTATTATTATGACAGTAAGTATATCGGTATTACTGAATAGAACATATACGTATATAGTACGTTTAAGCTGTAGGAAGTATAATATGCTTTACTGTAAACAAAACAATTTTGTATGTACGCTTGTTTTTAAGGCTTTCGACATTTTTCAATTGTAGGTAAATTTATTAAAAAAAAAAAAAAAAAAATTAATAGGTATCTGATAATATTATATATAATATTGAAGAATAATAAAAGAAACAATCGAGTCATATATTAATACAAAGTTAACATTTTAGTTAAAACATATTACATTATTGAATATACTTATTTAGATTCTAAGCAGTTTCTGAACAACTCATGTAACTCCATGCACAAGTGACCCAATTTTCGGTGACAAATTTGATCAGGAAAGTGTATGCACTTTAAGGATATACATTTTTTTTCGATAAATGCATAAGAAAAACTGACGAAAAATATTCTGTTAATATTTTAAAATGATTTATTTTATTATTTAAAAATTTGAAAACACTCTTCCTCTAGTAATTTTATCTACTACTATTTTATTAGTTATTGAATCGTGATCTTATTACATCAATACGTTGAGCTAACGATTTTGTTCGAAATTTTGTTTAATTAAAACTCTAAAATACTTTTGTATAATTCATCTAAGTATTCTATAACATTTCGATTTGAGATCACTACTGCCTTTAAATTAAAATCGCCAAATATGTACAGAATTTTCTCTAAAATACTTTCAGATATTCTATACTGTATAAAGTCCCCAAAACTTTCGAAATAGTGTGATAATAATGCAAGACCATTTTTATTTTACCGACAAAAATTCCTTGATCAACAACGGTTAAAAAATAATCTTGAAAAAAATGTTTATTGTCACTTTCATATTGGAGTAAACTTTTTTTTTTTGTCAAATCACTTCGAATTCCAATATGTCTTCACGTTTCTTTTGTGCAGCTAGGTATTCTTTTTTTTCTCAAAAATCTAAAGAATATTTTTCAAGATCCATTAAAAATCGTGGTGCAGAAATGAATTCCATAATGTTTCGTTTGCTAATTGTATTTATTGTGGACAATTATTTTTGATAAATATACATAGACTTCAATTGATATAATTACCTACGTACGAAAATTCGTGTACGGCTAAGGATTTATATTTTAGGGCCTTTGTAGTTTCACAGATATATATTAAGCCATCTTTTACTTGACTTAACTGAAAACGAATAGGTTTAATAGATTCTATTCCGAAATTCCCATCTAAATGCGACGTTGTACGCATAATAATTTTCTAATTTATGTGGGCTTATCGTTATATGGCGGTTGCAATATGACTACTATTACTATACATATTAATATTTCATAAATGTATGTTTAATTATAATAATATTATAATATGACATACAAAGGTAATAACTAATTAGCACGAGAACATTTTTCTGAGCCGGAATTAATAAAACCGTGGAAATTAGAACCGAAATTATTGATTATCATTTTGGACTTTAATTGTTTTCAACGAGTCTCCTGTTAAAATATATTTATGTAAAATTTTAGCGACGGGCAATAATATTAGGCTTTGAACATTGATAATATCTTAAATACATCGATAAATAATAATTGCGAGTAAAAGTTACAAAAAAAAATAAATAAATACGACACGGAGTGTGTGAATTGGAGAGGGCCGAGTAAGTTAAAAAGTTATAAGCCAATAATTGTCTTATTGGGTTTTTGCGAGTAAGAGGATATAGCTTTTATATCGATGATTGAATCATTGTTTCACAATAACTAAAATCATTATCAATAGAAATGATTGAAATGATCATTTGTTTTTTATAGCTATTTTTTTTTTTTTTTCAGTAGAAATACATCATCCGTATCTGATTATAAATATTTTTCGAATTCGGTTGGACTTCCTCATGCTTACCTTCCGTCTTAAGTAGGTATGTCTAGCATTTAAATTAATTATACATATGTTTTGATGTAGGTACCTACAAAGTACGAGAACTCTGCTATAAATTTGTGTACAATCATACTGCTATACGTATGTACAATAATATATTAACGTACAATGTTTTTAAACTAGATTCCAAGTATATATTTGTTCTGAGATCGGGTCCTGGAACTGTTGAATTAATTATTTATATAATTTGATTGTCATCGCCTTTTAATGACTTGTATAATATTCAACGGCAATTAGTATCTCATAAATTTTAAACCACAGCATATTAGCTATTTCGATTTCGTTTCGGTTTTATACACCTTGTCAAATAGAATCTTATAAACTATTAAACTGATGTTAATAGATTACTATCTGACGTTATTATAAATTAACAGATTTACGGGAAAATACGGGTATTTATATCATACATAGTCTGAGTTTGAAGTAGAAAGGATTAGTAAATATTCGATATAAAAAAACTATTGATAATACGTTACATGTTTACAAGTATATAATATATTATATTGTTTAATATTTAATTCGTTCAACGTGGACTATGTCATTGCTTTGACTTTGAGCATTCTGGAGTTTCTATTAATTAAAAAAAAAAATAAATAAAATGTTAAAGGGATGTTTGTTTTTATCGTAATCAGAAATGTCGGATTTGCATAGTACCCTTGCCCTATAACCTTTTTTTTTAAAAAAAAAAAATTATAATAATAAACGTTATTAATTTTATAGCTATCATGTGTGTTTTCGAGAACATATTTTTAGGTAGGTACCTATATAATTATTACCGTATAACAATCCTTTGTAATACAAGAGTTTTGTTTTTAAATAATAATTATTTAGCGCACAAACTGTATGGAATTATAATATACTTACTTGGTTGTTCTTGTTTTTAAACATAAAACATTCAATTTGTCGAATGATATTTATGTTAATAGTCATATTTTTAGTAAATTGATTTGGCAAAAGACATAATTATTATTTTTTTTTATCTCAATAGTTTTTATTTTATTTTATTTCTTTTTAACTTTATGCTTTGACGCCGAATACATTATCTGACAATTTTGATGAGTAAATATCGAATATTTAGCCAATTTCAGTTTATTATTTATTATATTCTTATAAATTTAGAACAGGGGCGCTGTTTGGGGGGGGGGGATTAATGGACTATAAAAAATTAATTTGTGATCTGTCTTATTTATCTGTGATTTATATACCTATTGAATTAATATTTGCTATTTAAACATAACATTTTTTAGAAAAATATTCTATGTTGGAATATAAAACTAAAAATACAGATAACTATTCAGATATTGTAAAAAATTCTAGATAAACAATTACGTTTTTACGTAAAATGTAGTATTTATATATGATTTTAGAAAATCCTGAGTTTAAAATTTAATTGAAAAAATAAGGATAAATTGTATAAATTATCATCCTATTCATTATTTATATAAGGAATTTTATTAACAGATAATAGTAACTATTATGTAACGTTTCACTATTTTAAGTAATAATTTTATTATTATGCTTTGGATATCATAAAATAAATAATATTAATTATGAATTAATTAATATTATTATATTAAAATTTATAATTTTAGGTTGATTTTTATATTATATAACAGTCGTAAGTCATATAATTATGTTATAATACTTACTTTTATTATAATTTTTAAAATCACAATAAGAAGTTGCAATTTTAAATGTACATTTCAAGCGATGGAGCTACTAGTTTAAAATTAGATATGGGTTATTTATCTTGAAAAATAAAAATAAAACTTTTTGGAGCAATAAAAATGTTTCAACATACATCTGTAATTTTTTTTGTATAAAACGAAATACATTAATTTTCAACAAAGTATTGAAAATGTTTGATCTTTGAAACCATTTACTAGTAACTTTTGTTGCCGTTATTAATCACGTTTTAGGTGTTTAAAAATATTAGATACTTATGTTATCACTTATCAGATATACATATAATTATTGTAATAGAAACAATATAATTTTATATTCTTGCTCCATTAGTCACAAATATTTTTATTTTTGTTTTCATTTTTACATTATATTACATATATTCACAATCATATTAATCAATATGGTAATGAAAATATCTATGTCGAGTAATGAGAAGATACTATAATAGTAGTAGAGATACTTATTAGAGACATAATATTATATTATGAATTAATTATTAACGGTTGACAAAAATATTCAAGTATATTTACAAATACGACTTAAATAATAAAAATATTCTATAAATATTAACGTCGAATAATATTATCAAAAAAAAAAAATAAATAAATAAATAAAATAAAAAATATAATATTTTTTAATTATAATAATTATTATACATTGATTGATAAGTAGGAGATATGAGTAGCGAATTCCCAGAATATCTAATAAACGGTTGACAACAACAACAAAAGAAGACAGGATAAATACATATCGAGTATGCAAATTCTAACTCATATTAATATACATAAATATATATGATGTAAATTAATCGTTTATTAGATAAGTATTTTTGATATTACTTTTTGTAGTTATTTGATATATTTAAACATCTATTATATTTTTGAAACTCTAATTCATTGTCACTAAAATATTAATAAACTACCTAACCAATGCCTTAGCTGAAAGTATTTTTCAAGGAAAATTTCAAATTCGACTATAGTTTATAATATAATGTACTTAACAATTGACAGAAAATACAATTAAAAAAGATAACGGAGTTTTATTCTTCAATCGCCTAGGCATGCTATAACTCTTTTTAAATAAATGTTCATTATTCCGAATATCGTAATTTATAATTTTATGAAAAATTGACGTTTAGTTCTTTAAAAATGTCGAATATATTATTTCCATTTACGGAGTTCATAGAATTTTCTGTAGTTTATAAAACTATATTTATATATGACATTATATTATATCATCTTCAACTTCATTGTCAAAGTCTGCAACTACACGATGACATTGCGGAAGTAGGTATCTTTTCAGAGTTTAGTTTTACTTTAAAAAACTTTTCTTTGTTGGATATGTTTTAGTAACTCACTTTGATAATACGTTTTACGTTTAAATGTAATTTTTCTAAATTGAAAAATAGCGAATTAAAGTTTTTACAACCTTGTCCGTCTTTGAATAAAATATTTATCAAGTTTGGGAGCGCACACGGGTTGTTGTTAAATGGGTACTATAGCTAGGTGGTTTATAATAGGTTAGATAATAATAATTTATTTGTAATATAATATAATATCCACAAATAATATACTTGATATTAGAGTAGGTAGTAACATTTTATAATACCTAAGTATAAAATATTGCTGGAAAATTTCTAAAAATAATTGAATAGGGATCAAAGGCGATTTATAGAAACTTGCAATGTATGTAGGTACCCTCAATAAATTAGAGTTCTGATTTAAGATTCTGAACGATCGTGCGAGTAAAGCTATTAATTTTAAAATAATATTTTATGTTGTTTCAGATATGTTTTTTTAAAATTGTTTTAGATAGATTAAATGTTTCAGAGATTCATTATTTTTACTAATATGACTAGAAATTGTTCTTTAATTACAATATTGCAAAACTGTACATTTTTTTTTTTATGAAAACAAAAAAAAATGATCAAAAGTTCACCATATATTTGTTTTACTGTACTATAACTATTAGTTCGTTAATTTTGAAGTGAAATTTTTATTTGTTATGCATGTTGAATAATTGAATTTTATAAACTTTAAAATTTCAACAACGGTTTATTTATACACCGTTTTTCTTAAAATATCGAAAATTTAAAGTCAATAAATCATAATGTATTTTATTTTAAAATGATAGTACGTCTCTGAAATACCAATCTTGGCTCATCATATATAAAGCGGCGGACCATTTATTAATTGACAACATAAATTTTTTAATTCTGAGCGAAGTTATATTTGTTTTATAATAATCTTTTTTATGGTAATCCATTTTTCGAGTAATAAAATTTTCCGAAAAGTTTGAAATTGTATACAAATGATACATTAGGAGGTAATTAATTGGTTTAGATTCAAACATAATATACAGTATTTTGATTATACATATTTAATAACAAGAATGAAGTAAAATGTAATATATTTCAATTATTTCATTATTAATAAATACATTATTATTGTAAGTTTATTAATATATAACTAAAATATAATTTAAATAAATATTTTACGGTATTTTTCATAAAATTCTGTTACGTCATACATTGTTTTTTTAAGTCCTGTATTTTATGGGATTGTGCCTCTTTTGAGCATCGTGTCCCGTTTTTCCGACAAACTTTAAACGGGACACGTTTTATCCCGTATTTTACCGGTTTTTTTTTTTTTTTTATAATTTTTGCTTTTTATTAATTTTGAAAAGTAATATTTGAATGATTATTATGGGGAGAAAATGCGCGTATGCGAATTAGATTTTTTTAGTTGCTTATTTGCCGTTTTTGAAAGCAATTTTTCGATTTTTGGGGGAAAATTTAGAGATATAACATTTTTTGATTTTTATACCAGTGGAAATATTATTTGTTATTATTGTTATGAATTATTACACATTAATAGTAATTTCCCATAACTATTGTAGTTATAGTAATTATCACAACTCGAACAGGCAAAATCAATTAGTTATTACAATCGAGTAATATCTATAATATTGCTGGAAGTGTAAATGTGAATTGTTCAATTTTACAAACACTCGAAATAATAATATGCATTGGTATATGATGATAATTATTATTGTTCGAATAACTGAAATTAATAAAATATATATTGTAAATTTATGAACATTTTACACTTGATTAAATATCAATTATGTTAATTGGAATGTTGGGAACGTCAACAAACGAATACAATTTGGAAAATATTGTTATTATTTATTTTATTATACAATCTTAACTTTACTACATTTACATTACAATCCTTTATAGTAATTTATTACAATATTATGTTATACAAGAGTATTTTTTTCTATGTTTGTAGAGTAATAAATTAAAAATTGACATTATCACTATATGAATGTATATTATCTATGTTTAAATTACACCGGTAACATATTATATTTTATTACATAATAAATATACTTATATTATAACAATCAGAGTTTTGTTTATTAATTATTATTATTAATTTAAATTTGCAATGAATACAACAACTGCAGTGATATAATGTAATATCTAACCAACTTATGTTATCGATTATATGTCAAGAAATATTTAAACTTCAAACTAGCATTTTAATGCTTTTACAATACTCGATAGGTATTAAAAATGTCTCACATGTAATAACTAATATATTTTATACAGTTAAATAAATATTATTATAGTTGCAAAAAAAATCCAGATATGATAAATCAGGTATATACAATATAATTTAAAGAAAAGTCAATTAGTTATTTAATTAAAAAAATGCATATATCATTATTATATTTTTTTCAATTGAATTGTTTAAACAATGTTGTACCAATAGTTAATACATATAATACTCGTATTAATTTTTAGTATAAACGATATTTAAAAACAACATTTTCATGACCGAATAGTACTGAAAGAAAACATGGATAATCAGTATTTTAGCTGAGAGATAGTTTTCCCAAAAATAAATGTTCCTAATTTAATTCTCCACAAAAATTAAATACTACACCTCCTAACTTCCAAACATAAGTAACACTTACAACGTTAAATATTGTTTATCGGGAAATAAAAACTCATATCTGTCGGGAAATTGGTTTGGGAAGTAACATTTATTTATGAGCATTGCGGAAGCGAAATGAAATTGGGAAATTCTTTTCGGCAACACCAACATGTAATCGTTATCACAATGTATCTGTCGAGAAATTGGTTTTGGTGGTAAAATTTATTTATGAATATTGAGGAAGGGAAATTAAATTGGGAAAACATTTTCGGGATAACCATCGTGCAATCGTTAGATTGTACGTAGTTTGAGTTGTAATTTGTTTTGCAAAAATCACCGGCCTAGAGTGAAGGTATTTGTAAACAGTCCAAGAGGGCTTTAAAAAAAAAAAAAAATTTAAATCTGCAGTATCTACCTATTATATAGTATAGACATTAATTGTAGACCAGAAAATCTCGTTATCAGAATGCTCATTTTAAAAATGCTAATAAGACGATATGATAGTCGGATTTCGAAATAGAACAATTGGATTTTGAACCCTTTCGTTGTGAGCCAGTGATATGCATTATAGATACATTTTATAGACAGTGCTGCTGTATACTTAACGAATGTGTACGATTTGAGGGATTTGTGCACGTTTTGCGCACGTCACACATAACAAATGGATTGTTTAGTTGCGTGTGACACGTTTACCGTTTACAGGATACTTACGTGGTCCCCATTTGATCCTATTAATTTGATGTGTTTTTTTTTCAATTTTACCAAAGGTTTTTAATTTTATAGTGTCGGTTCGGACCGGGGACCGGTCGAATGCGACCGGTCGTCGGGGTCATTCGAACAGAAATAAATCTTCTTCAGATTTCCTCCGGGACTTGCACTGACGGTCGTGCACTATTAAACTCTGGTAAGGAGCACACGATTCCAAATCATATTCATTTAAACCGTTCTTTTTTTCGTATAAATAGTCTCGGGTGTCTTGTGCAGATTTCGTTGGGTTCAACAGCGTCACGGAATCCCCGTCGATCATGTCGGTGTCAAACAGCTCGTCTCCCAGTTCCGCGTACGCCACGGTACCGAATCTTAAACAAAAAACGTACCATTAAAAATAATTACCAAAAGATCCACATAATCATTCCCTGTCCTATTTTTTCATTGTACAATAGTAATAGATATTAATTGATGATATAATTCATTTTACCGTGTACGCCTAATCTTCTCTACGAGTATTTATCTTTTTTGTTTTTTTGTTTTTTTTTTTAATTTTAATTTTGATATTTTGTTGAGATACACTTAGGTTACTACATTTTTTTTGTATAAAACATTGAACGTTTTACTTTTTTTATTCTGTTGGTTTTTCAGGTTTTATACTTTTCTTAAATGGCATCCTATATCTTTGACTAACAAATGTTTAAAACCTAAAAAATTTAAACTTTTTATAAAACTGAAATGAAATAATATTATTTAAAGTTCATAAAAATCAATTTTTTTTTTAAAAGATGAATATTTTCATGATTATTATTTAAGAAAAACCAGGCATGTACTTCAAACTAATCACTCTGTACAAATCGTGGGACATTTGAAAAAGTAGGTAGACTTAAAACTAAATTAAATTAAAACGTAGGTTTATTTGAAAATGCACTTTCGTCTTCAAATAATATCAATATGCCGGTTGATTTTTAAACACATATTGAGCATAATAGTATATCATTAAGTATGTTATATTATTGAAAATAAATATTTGAATTCGGTAAAATTAAAAATAATGGAAAATCTATTTAATGGATAATCGATTACATTTTCAAATAAAAAAAAATATTAGAACGCTATGTATACTGGTTATAAATGTATTTTATTACAAGTTTTTTTTTTTTTTTTATCGTGGGAATAGGAATACTGAAAATGAGGCGGGGTAAGGCCATAGGATGTGGGAGATCGAGTTAAGTGCAAGTGCAAGTGCAAGTGCAAGTTAATTTCATATTCAAAGTAAATAAGTTGTCCAGATATAATTGGTAGAAAGTTGGTTCATCGTTACTTTCAAGAGAACAGTAAAGTGTTTTTATTTTAGTTTTAAAATCCAAGATAAATTATTACATTCAGTAAGTAAGACATCTTCTAAAAATATCTAAATTCAAGAAATATTATTTTCGATAGCCATTCTGGGAAAAAAGTCACTTTATCAGGCGCCTTTTTTTTAGATTTTTTTTTTCACCGTTTTATAGTGTTTTTTACACTGAATTCAAATCTGTAAGAGCTCGATAAAGAGAATTTATACCTCATTCTGTAATAATATGTAGGTTCTATGAGATTATTTCTCAAATGTACAAACATCATTGGCCCTATGTAAAGAGAATTAATATCAAGCGACAGCGGTGTTTTTTAGGAGAGGGGGAAAGTACATTTTCAAATGGGGCGTATCATCGCAAAAGACCAATTTTTTCACGGAAAAAACCTCATTTTCCAAACGACTTATGTTATATACATGTATATAGTATTAAAAAAATGAAAAAAATAAGAAATCTGAATAAAATGCTCGATTCTCGTAGAAACCGCGGCAGTCAATATGGGTATATCTGTTTACATCGTTCATTTCGCTAGAAGAAAAAGAGTGGAAAGGATTTGTCTATATACACCCGAGGGAAATGTTAAAACACTTTATTCATTTTATTTTTTGAAAATCAAAAGAGATTTTTTTTTCTTTTATCTATTCGGTAAGTATAAAAGTACGCTTGATAAAAAAAAAAAAATAATTTAGTGTGTATACTACAATAAAATGTATTTATTTGAAATAGCATTAATTGCAGTAGTGACTTTAGTGTAAAATAAATAATAATTATAAAACGATAATGTAGTACAATAAGTTTGTTTGACATTTATAAATAATAATAAAAAATTCAAGAATGAGAATAAAAAAATTCTATAAAATAAATACTCATTAATTTAAAATGAACTTTAAACGTTTTAATATTTATCATACTTCGTATTGCAGCAGTAAAGCAAATATAAGTTTATTTAAATTAATTAATTAATTTAAGGGGCCACTTTTAAGGGGATTCTGTATAGGCAATTTTTAAGGAATATTATGAAAAATTGAAACTTGACAATTTAGAAATATTTAAGTACATTTTAAAATTAATTTAAAAACAACCTCGTACACGTATCACTTTTTATTGTTGTGTAATCACGAAATTTCCGCCTAAAAGACCAATAAGCGTGACAAAATTGTATAACTTTGGAAAGTCGGATTTACAATCTGTAAACAGATTTAAATAGGTCGGCCTGTCTTCTAGGGATCGAATTTATCTTTATTATTACAAATTAAAATATAATCAATGTTTATAAATTGCGATTTTTAATGATAAAAAACACATAGCATTAAAGCATATGAACGTTTATAAGAAAATACATTTTTAAAATCATACAATATTCTATGTTTTCCATAAAATTTCGAAATTTTATCGAATCAAAAATGTTCGCAATTGGTTTCGTTCAATTTCAATTTGGTGTTCTTATTTTACAAAAATAATAATGTATTATCTTAACAAACACAGAAAACAACATGGGTACTATAATATAATAAATGTGATCAATTATTGGATTTAATGCTTTAATTAATTTAACATTCAATGTATACGTTAATATGAGAAATTGCATATTGTATAGAAACCCGGAATTCTTTATTGATCTTTTTTTTGGGGAAACGGCATAAATGGCAAATTAATTAACAAAAATAAATAAGATGTATTTTCGGTAAGTATTGTATGTATAGTAGTATTTATATTAGTTAAGCCGGAAAACCAAAATAAATATATCATCTGGTTCCAGGGTACAGTAATTGATTTATAAACAATTTTAGCTGCTCATTGTCGAAGTTGAAAAAGTTCATAACGAACAACCAAATTGTGTTTACGTAATAAAACTTTAGCCCCGTCCGACTGAAAACACGGTTTTTGTTATTTATGAAAACACCAGAAAAAAAAAAAAAAAAAATCATATAAAACGAATATTCTAATATTCTACTTATCGAAATAGTATTAAAGCCATAATAAATGTTTAATTTTAATTAAAACTACGTTATATACACCAAGATAATTGCCAATGTAATACCAATAGATATGTTTTATTCGGTAACAAGATCGAACCCAAACGTTATTGGCACATCTCCACGTGTATAAGTATAATATGTTCTCGTATAATGAATAGCTGTAATGTTTATCAACTATATGTCGATCAATAAAAATTAAATAATCACTGAATTGAATTTTTTTAAATTAAAATTCAGATCCTGTTATACTACATATTATCACGTTTTTTTGTTTGTTAAAAATATCTTAAAATTTATTAGTGTGCATATATTATATTTGTTTGGTTTTTGTGAATTTTCGATTCTGAGCGTAGTGGTAAGCTATTATTTTTTTTTAAATTACGTTTATTTATGACTCGTAATATTTATACTATTTATTTCTCATACTACCTAACAATGAGTAGACGGTAAATTGTTTTTCAGTTTATTCAAATCTATTGCAATAATAATAACAATAATAAAAATACTCGGACATTATATTTTACAAAACAAAATTAATAATACATTTTATTCGTAACAATATATACACGGCCTTGGTCAATATAACTAATATTCACTTAGCAAAATGTATAGTAGGTGGTACACCTATCTATCTGGAATTTATATCTATACAAAAAACAATTTACAAAGGTACCTACCATATATATTGACAACATTATTATAGGTTAAAAATATTCAAAACATGAATAAATTATTCAAATAATAGAAGGGTCGTTATCAGTTATCGGGTAATTAAATTTTGTACCTAACCTACCTATTTCATTTAATTAAATTGTGCGTTATATGTTTTATCTTTTTTTGCAACTTTTTTTATCTGATATCCGACATCGTAATATATTTTCTTATTATTATTATTATTTTTTTTTTTTGGGTTGTGAATTTAATGCATTTGCATATTTTTTTTACTACACCGTATAAGAAAATAGATTCAGCCAAAATTTGTTTTGCCTTATATATAGTTCAAATACGAAATCTTATTTTGAATATTTTATCATCACAACATTCTATAATTTTAACGGGTTAGAGCATATAAATGCATGTTTTCGCAATATTTTCAACCGGGTCTAAATGTTTTTGTTTATAATATGTCTTTTATAGTTTTAATGAAACTATTATAATTTTAGTTCGGTAAATTGTATTAATTATATTTATAATATATCTAATATAGGTAATGTGTCCAAAATTTCCTTTTTTTCAGACGGTAAAGTAGGAACAACTGGAAGATTAGCATAAAGTATAATATAAATAAAGAATTTTTTTTGGAAATCATTTTTAATTATTAATTTAAAATTTTTTTTAATAATATTTATTAAACATTTTTATAGAGCATTTTTGGCATATATTGGAACTTTTAGTATTTTAGTGCATATTATTATCTACATATTATTTTGGCATATATTGGAACTTTTAGTGCATATTATTGAATATTTTGGAATTGTTCAGTGCATATTTTAAAGAATATTTTGCCTGTTTTTAGTGCATAAATGCATGAATATTTAAAAAAATTTTAATGCATAAAATTCACAACCCTAGTTATATGATACTCCGTGACGAGTCCGTGTTAAGAATTTATGTTTGTCCCGCTAGATTCATAGAATAGGTACCTATACTATTTTGGTGTTGAGTTACTTGTAGAATTATTTATATGTATAAATAAATACCCAGTTTCTAAAAAATAATTTGTTTTTATTTAACAAATACGTATTTCGAAAACAATGTTTTCATCTTCAGTGTTTTCGAAATACGTATTTATTAAATAAAAACAAATTTTTTTGTAGAAACTGGGTATTTATTTATACATATAACTATACTATAATTTTTATATTTCATAGTAATGAATTTAAAATCATACGACTTCCGTAGTATTTTTCACAATTTGAATTAAATTTATATTGATATATTCGGGCAAACTTTTATCATATATACGATGTTTAATCGGACTTTCGAACATATCGACCTGACAATACAATGGTTATATAAAAATTCGAGAAAAAAAAATTCGTGATATTTTTTATATGTGCGGAGTAAGTACCTACTATATTATATTATACTTTATTTTATTTTATCTCAATATTATATTTAACAGTAAATATTTCTTAAAATTTTTATCACATTTATATTGAGGTTCGAGTTTTTACGAAAATCCGAGAATTGCAAGTTCGATCAATTTTCAGATTACTCATTTTGTGAACCTATTCGTCGGAAACACTTTAGGAGTGAAAGACTATATTCTAGAAAGCGAAAGCCAGTGTCTGCCGTAGACGGAATATTTTTAAAATTAATTAATTAACAATATTATTTCCAATAAAATGCATAAACCGATATATACAAATTACAAAAGTAATTCTATGAGATGTTGTACTTAAAAAAAAGTTAACCTTACAAGGTATCACACTCAATCGGAGTTTCAAATTTAAAGTTCCGTACACAAAAGGTGTTGAGCTTACAAATAGTCTCATATAAAAGGAGTTGCACTTACAAGGAATTGCACCCGGCAGGTGTTGCACTTAATCTAGTATATTATAATATAATAATAATTTTATGTTTTATTTTGCAAGTGGTCAGTTTTACACCGCTCAGAATATTTTTTTATCGAATCATTGAGTTATCAAATTCAAATTTCAAATCTAAAATAATAATAAAATATTCTCCTGTCCGAAGATCAAAGTGACGATAGACCAATTTCTTCCTCTTATATATTCTATCCAATGTTCAAAGTGCCTCCTTAGATTTTTTGGTCTTTAGAAAGTATACAATTTTTATATTTACTAGTAGTAAATTATAAATATAATTACTACAATAATATGATATTATAAAAACAAGTTTAGAAAGCCCACTTTGTCAGTATTCTGAATTTCCGGTTTCTGAACATATTTTAAACAATCAAATATAATTACATAAACAATTTAAAAATAATTTGTGTAAATCTAAAAAACAACAAAATGAATAAAAATTGTAAATATTGATATTGGTATCCACAGCAATATATTTTATGGCCAGACTTAGATAAACAAACATTAAGAAAAACACATTTTTCGAGCTTGTTGGATTTCCTGTTTTCTATCTCCCTAGTAACTAAGTAACTAGTAAATTATGAATAACAAAATGCAAGGACAATCTATTATAAAATAAACAAAGTTCTTTGTAACTATGACAATATTAATGTTAAGCTTATATTTAGAAACCTAAAAAGATCTCTTCAAAGTATCATCCAGATACTACCAGAAAATGGGTATACGCATTAGAACAAGTCTTCTAGTGGACTAAAAATTATTTCTAGAAAAAAAAAATCAATATTATTGTAAAAGGTAAAACCACTAGCTTTAGTTCTGGCTCAAAATGTGAAATAACCGATTATAATATAGATAATTTGGATTTGATGATTTGTTTTTAACATTTTAAACTATTTTAAACTTTTTATTACCTAAAATACTAATTAAATACCCAGACTTAGGTTTCTAAACACAAATTTGAACACTTTATATTACCACTGTGTCCGCTCATCCGTTTGACCTTTTCATATGTTGTAATAAGTACTATTAAATAATAATGAAGGATTTTGTTGATTTGACAATTGATTTATTATTACATAATAATAATATTAATTAAGTTACTAAGAAGATAAAAAGAACCCGGAAATTAGAACGCTCACTGAGTTTTCAAAACCAAAAACTTCAGTTGTAAACTTGTAAGTACAATAAAAATATTAATAAATTAAAAAAAATTATGAAATACGTTTGTACTAGGTAGTTGAAATTATTAATTGGTTTATAACAAGATTTATTTAGATTCCGTGTAGAACAAGAGATATCTTGATTTTACAATAATGTTTTTTTCTAATTTTTTCCAAGGAAAAAATATTTTGGGTAAAAGAGTCTAGTAGAAATGTCGGGATAAAGAACTTTTTTGATAGAAACATCATTCTAGTTGGTACTTCCAAGAGGTATTTTTCTTATTTTTTCAGTAGTTTTTAAAGATAAAGGAAAACCACTGAATACAACGAAATATTGTTATAAATTGAAAATAAATTATACTGAATTTTTCATTTTTTTCTATTTTTTAAATGTAATGATTTATTTCTGCTTTCAAATATAAAACAATAATGTTACTTTATTCTGCTCGAGGATCAAAGTGACGATGGACCAACATCTAACCCACCTGTATTTAGACTAATTTGTATATATATTTTTTTTTGTTCAAAGTCGCAAAAAGGAACATAGAATCGCTTTTAGGGGGGGGGGGGTATGTCACGACGCTTACAGGCTACATTGTTTATTGAGCAAAAAATAAAAATAAAAATAAAAATAAAAAATTATAATAATCAGCTGCCGTTATTAATATACGATAATTTACCACTCGCCCCGAATAATCGTCTCTATATTTTTGATAATATTTTTACATTTAAATGTTAGATTTGTTATGAACTATGTTTATATAATTTGGTGCAAGTTTTTACGAAAGTAATTTTACATTTTTTAAATTTATTTTTCACAGGAATTTATAATTTCATTTCAATGTTTTATATTTTGTTTGCGTATGTTGATGAATGATTTAATTATATAAATTGAAATTACCATTGCCCCCAACTATACATAAACACTGGGTAATATTTAAAACTGCACAAGCATAAAACTACATAACATTCTAGAAATCCAGCTTATTATTTGATTAATTACACTTTAAATGCGTTTTGACTTAGATAGTAAAAAAAAAAAAAAAAAAACAAAAAAAAACCAAAAAATACGGTTTTTATGTAAAATATATGGTTTTTTGTGTAATGTAAAATATTAATTCAATTACAAATTCATTTGAATTTAAAAATCGTGACAAGGTCGACGAGGAAAATTGTGTATTTTATACACGTACAATAATATATCAATTACAAATACCTAACTACATATTATTGATCAGACTACAAACAAAAAGAGATTATAGACATAAAAGTATACATCAAACGATTAGTATTACAGACATAATGCGTACAACATTTAAAACTGAGAATTCTATAACAAATATTGTGTTTGTATTGCTGAAATCGTGTAATTTACCTTGTCTAGTTGTACGTTTAAGAAATCGCAATTTCCAGACCATTCGTAACATGAATATCGTGAGATGTACTGTACTGTTGTAAGTTACCCTTTACCAGCTACTAAAATTGTGTGTAGTACGATAGGATTAATGTGTAGTACGAAATTAGCAACTGTGTTAATCAAACTCAATTTTACATTAATTTATTCAAAGCCCACAACGCCAAAAATAAAAAAAATATTAAAAAAATATAATTGTTTTTAATTGAAAGTTTATGACATTTTTTTTGCCTATTTATGTTTTTTAGACAATATTATGGGTAAAGCCTTATGAAAATACAGTAGCCCCGAAATTACAAAAATCAAAATATTTTAAGGATTACCCCAATTACTATAATAAATTGATATAAATAATAAACGATTGCACTATAAAAAAAAAATATGATAACTTTAACTATATACAGCTATACCATTATATCGTGTACCTACGATTTGATCACGTAGAATATCATTGATTGAAAAACCAATATTTTTTCAAATTTATACATTAGAAAAAATATTTTGGCCAAAAAGATTCTACTTAATCGTATACTACATAACATCAGATCTCAAATTATATTTAAATTTTGACATTGTGATTATCTATTAGGAGAGAAATTGTATTATTTATAGAGCGTGTATCATGTGTTTTAACATGATTAAAATGAGTGTTTAGCGTTTTCTTAACTTCAATTGATTGCATTAGTCTTGATGAATAGACTTAATATGATCAAAAGTTTTGTTACACAGCCTCACATTCGTGTTATGCATTTCACATTAATATAAATATACATAATGGTATATATTGTACAGCAGAGGTTTTCAAATTTTTTTTATTCGAGAGCCATATCAAAAATTAAACGCACTTAGCGGGCCATAAGTATATAAATACAAATTATTTTTAATTTTACAGAAATATAATATCAATTTTTTTGATTAATTATTTTATATAGTTTGTGTTTGCAAAAAAAGCTAATTTCCAAACACATTCACAATTTGATAGGTAGTCAGAACAATGGTCGAATCCTTTCATTTAAAAACATTTGAATTTAATTTCTTATCTCAAAAGCTCTTGATAAAAAGAACATGGATGAGCCATTGAACTGCTGTAAAATATGGTATATCTAGGTAATTTGTTTCTATTTATTTAAAAAAAGTTTAATATACTAAGGTTGTTGTAATAAGATATTACATATATTTTTAGATTTTTTATCGTCTATAAGAGGACCAGTTAAAACTTGTTCGCGGGCCACGGTTCAAGACCCCTGCTGTATATATATATATGTGTGTGTGTGTGTGTGTGTGTGTGTGTGTGTGTGTGTGTGTGTGTGTATAGATTATAATATATAAAATGGTTTAAATATATTAGAAATATGAATTTAAAATTTTTATTTTGTAGAAATAACAATTAGATAAAACCAGTTAGTATGGGGTGGAAGCACTTTACTCATCGGGTCGGATACTGTACGGAGCCGTTTTATTTATTTTATTATCAAAAGTACCGAATCTGATAGTCAAAAATAGATGTTCGATTGATAATATTTGATCATAAATAAAGACCGGATTTCGTATAAAACTTATAATGCTATTTTCTACATCAAATACATGAGGTCATTTAGTTTTCATAAATCATTACTTATGTATTGATAATATTATGTCATAATATATTATGTATAATGCATATTTTTGCATATTCTTAATTGAAATGCATTTTTCTGCATATTATGGGTATAAAATGTTATTTAATAGCTAAAAATTAAAATATATATATATATATATATATATATTTAATTTAATTTTAAATTTGATTTCTTAATTGTATATAGACATTTTACTTTTTAGTATATTATACTAGGATATCATACTTTTTTGGTTGTAAAATTTTACTTATTATTGTAACTTATTTTTTTTTTAAATTAACATTGAAACCTTTTGTGTATCTACCTATCTATTACATTTGCTTTATTTTATTTTCGTGTTTTTCTTTACTTGTCATAGATATCGATACTCAATTTAAAGCTAAATAAAAATAATTAAATTTTATGCCGCATATTTCGTATTTTTCTTCGTATATCTTTACCTTTATAAGTGCATAATATTAATGCATATTTAATAATTTTATAAGTGCATGAAAATCCGGCCTTTATATATAAATATTTATTCGAACTTAAATTATTCATCAATCGTATTTTCAAATATTTTCAGATAATCAAAGATATTTATTTTAAAACTAAGAATATTTTTATTTTAATATTTAGACATAGCATACCTAACGAAAAGGTATTATAGTTTTTAGATTGTTCTAAAAACAAAGTTGTAATATATAAAAATCTTGGATCTTTATAATTCACTAATATCTTATGTCTATTCTTGATCTTTATCAATTAGATATCTACATTCTACTATAATAATTATTATTTAAAAATAAATTACGTGGAAATCAAATTGATATAATGAATATTAACAAATAAATAAAACAATTTTCGTCGGAGTAGTAATAAAACTATCTTAGTCGATAGTTAGATAATAAGTCGAACTCGTTTTAGTACGTTTTAATATGAGGTAATGTATAAGTTTTGATGATGCGTGAAAATATCAATGATATTCTGTTTGATGGGAATGTTCAAACAGTATAAATTCTAATTATATTGTGATTGTGTTCATAATAAAGTTTCTATAGAATACTGTTTTAACAATTTTCAATCTTGTGGAATGAATATTTTAAAATATAAGTAATAAAAGTTTTTTTTTTTTTTTTTATATGACATTTTATTAATATGCTATTCAGATATCACAATAAGCATGGTGTGGAAATATCTTGATGTAATTCATTTACAATACAATAAGATGATGAAAATGTGCGCTCAAGTATGTATTAAGAGTATATAATTTGTGCTGACTATATTATAAAATATATAATTTTTTTGAAGAATTAAATATTTTTTTTTTTAAATTATGCAAGTATTAAAAAATTACAGAAGATTCATACAATGTACGTCTATTGAAGGATGTATTTTATTTTATTTTAAACATAGTCAATTTTATTGTGTTGTACACAATAATGAATAAGGCACATTTCTAAAAATCTTAATTTATTGAATTTATACTTCTGAAATGTAGGAAAGGTTTTGCACGGGTCTTATTATCGAATCACATAAAAAATATTCTTAGGAGAAATGAATAAATAAATTACAATAAATATATAGTTATATATTTAGGGTCATCGACAGTGGATTTTTCTAGTGCTAAAATAATATTGGAATTTCCGTAAATTTAACTTGTTCGATTTTTAATTTTGAAGACAGTTCTGGATTCATTATTATGTTTAACCAAATGATTTTTGAAAATAATATTTTTGAATAAAAGACACGATTATAATCTAGATTTTTATGAATTTAAAATCATTATAAAAGCTGTATATTAATTTAATTTTAAATCCATCTGGTAAAAGCATAGTTTAACTTCTAATCTTCAGTTTTGATCTAATGTAGTATTTGTCTAAAATTTTCCAGAAAACCATAATTATGGAAATTAAATTGCGTGTTTATTACAAAATATAATAATTAATAATTATTAATTATTATTCCACAGACATATGATTTTTATGACTTGTGCTTGCGTGTGCGGACACAGTTATACCTAATGCACACTCACACTAACGACGATTTATATCTCACACAATAACAATACAAACTTGGTAGGTACGAATTTAAAAATTTACTATCCAAAACTCTTTAGAAAAGACATGTAACGAAGTAATTTAAGAAAATTTTAAAGAGAAAAAAAAGCAATTATTGTTGGAAAATGTACAAACGTCAAACACAATACACAAAGTATGCGATTTAAACATGTCGGCACTCATTAGTCTGAAATTTGATTATTTAACGGGTAACCAATTTTGATTGATGTTAAAATAATGTATTAAAATTGATTAAAAACAAATTTTTATTGAGATTTATATTCAATTTAATATTATAGAAATTAGTTATTATCATAATTAATGTAATTTAAAATTATAATGATAATAAATTATCAAACAAAAATATTTTTCAAGAAAGAGTAGTGTGGATTATTCTATTAAAAATATAATATGATATGAATATAATAGTAGTATAAATGTATTTATTTGTATAAAAAATAAAATATATTCAATATTAAAAAATGAATGAATTAAAAAAATTCAGTGCTTTTATAGAAATAAGCTATTTATAGGTAGATATTTTCAAGTTAATTTTTTTAAATGTTTTGTCGTTTTAGATATCTATTTAAATTTTAAATATATTTTATCTATTATTGACTTTTTAGTTTGCCATTTTTGTTTACAACTAATTTTGTTAATTGGATTTTTTCTTTTTACTCATTTTAATCTATATAGTTATTTAAATTGATTAATATTATATTCAACTGTATTTGAATAATGAAAATAATAATAATAATAATGACTTAATAGACGATAGTTATTGTATGTTTTGTGATGATTATCCTTCCGTATTTATAAAGCACTACATTTTATAAATACATATAACAATACAGCCAATATATACGTGCAGTGCCGATTGATAAAATTTTATAGGATTATATTTTGTGATAGGTACTAAAAATGCAAAAAAAAAAAAAAAAAACTATAAAGAAAACAAACTTTTATTTAAATATTTGTTCTCTTTATCATTGATACTAATTTTGGAATTTATGTAGTTTTAATCATCAAATTAATTTGGAGACTCGATGTATATACTTATACGATCATCCAAACAATTTCCGATTCCTGATGTAGCTATCCGGTCGATTACCTTCCCTCCGGTGATTTTGTCCAAGAGCTATAATTAGGAACAATGAACCCCGAAAACTGATCAATCTGCTGAGTTGAAGAAAGATACGGATTATAGTGAACATTATACTTTGATAGGATGAAACGCATTAGAGCCATGGAGATAATGAATAACGTTTGAGCAATCTGCAAATAACACTGAGATATTTCTAGTTCTAATTAAAAAATAATTGAACTTAGATGTTTTTTGTTTTTGTTTTTTTTACCTGAATAATTATATGGAAAAACAATATTGTAATATTCAACTAAAATGACAACTGCAAATGACTTGAATTGGTTATTATTGTTATGTAGGCAAATAACTAAAATAGAACTTTTTGTCTTTCGTGTTTGATGTTTTTTTTATAATACAAATGTATAATGACCATTAAGAAGGGAATTTAGTCAAGGTAACTAATAATCAAGGTGTGTGCCTATATTTACTGCGCATAATAACATCGTATATTATAAAATCATTTTTTTTTAAATAACATAACTTAAGATATGATTTTTTTAAATTAAAAAATTTGGTGCAATTTAGAGGTACGTTACAATGGTACCCCAATGTTTTAATTAAAAAAAAAAAAATACTTTACCATTAATTATATCATAATTTGTACCAATTTCTATTACAAATTTCAGAATTTATACCATAAAATTTCCCGGAGAAAAATCGATTTCAAATTAATTTTCCTTCTGGGGTGCCAGGGAAACGTTACCCCAGCAACACTTTTTTTTACCAGGTAGACTTTTTCATATTTTTCTTGTACCATTAGTTTCACCATAATAACCCCGTAGGATGTAAAGTGTAAACCCGTTACCGACACTTTTTCAGTAGTATATTACCGTATTTACACACGTAATTCTGAACGAACTCGATACACAGTGTATTCATGTAATTTTGAACTGATATATATTTTTTAATTCAATTTTTTCTAAACACGTAAATATTTTTGGTGGAGTTTATCCCGAAAACCCTACGCCGCTGTAACTACGGACGAACATTGCCAATACGCAATCATGGTATACGATATTACCACGTTTACGTCGAGGCGGCGACGGTAACCTGGTACTAGTCTATAGCTGTAGATAGTGTAGATAGAGGATCGTCTTGTCTGGCGACGAGTCGCGACGTTCAAGCGCTGCAAGTCGTAACAGCCATTCATGCACAATGAGTCATTAAATGTGTTCCCCATAAAAAAAACATAAAAAAGACTAGAAATGGGCGTTAATTATTCAAATGGCCAGATTAGAGTCCCCGTCCATGTATAGTGTCTACAAACAGTTATTCGGACTTTTGCGACTTTCAAAATATGTCATCTTTAGGAACATTCTGGATTAATATAGACGGTACGAACGAAAAATTTAAATGGCTCAAGTGGATGTGATTTCAAAAATCCACACCATTTATCGTGAAACGAAAATTAATCGTGATTATTTATTATTCATCTGTGGAGCATAATATATCACCAAAGGCAAAAAAAAAGCATCGAATATTATACCCCAAGGAGGAATGAAATCGATGCTATATTATTACAAAATTCATAAATCGAGTATTCCATTTACCGAAGCGAAAGAAACGAAAAAAAGAAAATCGATCTTCTAAGTTTGTCACAAAATAATATAGTTCACAGAATCAAAAAAGATTATGATGCATTTTATACCAACATACCGGTAGTTAAGCACGAAAATGATACAGTTTTATGGTCAACTTTTGATAAAGAAACAGAAGTCTAAAGAAATCGTTTTACAAATTGCACAAAACATATTTACGGTAAGTTTTTAGTAGACATTTTTGTTCATTAATTAAACGGTAAAACTGTTCACGACCGAAGTCTAGTAATTTATTTAGCTAGTACGATATAATATATACATATATTATATATATATTACATAGTATAAAAGTTACAATGTTATAATGTTCATTAATTTTCATAACAATAAACGTTCAAGATGTACGGGTATTAATTAACACGACGGTACTTTTACAAATATTAATATTAAAAAAAGTACTTTAGTTTTAAGCGTTTTATCATAATGAATGATACCTACTGATAAAAAAGATTTTTGAAGATTTTTTGTGCGAGGGAAATTAATTACGTATTTTTCGCGTCTGGATCTCATATAAAACATATATTTAACAGTGAAGTTATATCATTCCTCGCGGTTTCATTACAGATTCTGAACGCACCGGAGGATAAGCTATTGGTTTTACGAAGATGCATATTTCTTTTTTGTCCGAAGACACTTTTTACGTAATAAATGTTCTCCAATTCGTTCACGTAACATATTCAATCCATGTACATCGGAAGTCGGATGTAGATATAGTACTTTGGGTCAGTCAAAATATTTAAAGTATTATTCACTGGCTTATATGAAATCATTCTAAATCCTATTTTCCTTAAAATTGAATTTTATTCATGTCTTCGTAGTACAAGAATTTTTTATAACGCAGATTTTAAGCTATAATTAATATTTACCTATTAAAGAGAATAAAGAAAATAACAACGTTTTATATAATATCATATAAGATATTCAATCTTAAAAATAATTTCAAACTTTCAGGGTCCCATTTGATCAATTATTTTCAGAAAAATATTAGAGCATTGAAAACTATAATTTTTAGAATGATAAAAACATTAAGTCACGAGTAAATTAATTTTTGAAGGTAATAAAATTACAATTACTCGTTATATTTATGAATTCCAGGAATATTTTCATTATCCAATTATATATGTAATGAATATAGACCGGATTTAATTTCACTAAAAATACGTCAAAATTGCAATGAAAATAAATTAAAATATGTTAAAATTACAATGAAAAATACATTAATGAATACATTAATACACAATAAAATCATATACTTGATCTTAAAAGACGCAAAAATGGTAATATTAAAATTTTTTAAATTATATTTGAAAATGACGTATTTTTCAACAATACTCCACCACGCGTCATAGACAAAACAAAAATATAACGTGTACGTTGTATTTATCGTGTTTTATTTTTAATTTATTTAATAATATTTTAGAGTATTATTGTAAATATAGATGTCGCATTGTGGAGATAAGACAGAAACTCAGGAAAATAGGTCGATCAAAAAATCATTATTGTCGAAATATTAATAGTATATAATAGTTATTTTTGTATAGTAAAATTAGATAAGAATTAATAATTTATACATTTTATCACATAAAGTGTACAAAAACTGCAGAAATCGCAAATACGTTGAAAATTGCAGTAATTTACAATGTGAAATTAAATAGGAAGACTGTAATTATTAGTCTTATTCGTATAGGCACATATTTAAACAGATTTGATTTATCCGATGACAAAAAAATAAGTTGCAATATTTAGATTAAATCCAGTCTTTAGTAATGAAATGACTTAACTTTTAGTTCAACAGTAAGGTATATTGCTATTAAAATTACTTTATTTTTTAGTTTTATTGTCTTTATTTAGGGAATTCGCCTATTCTCAATGTTTGCCTGTTACATGTAAACAATACTATTTAATTATTAATTATTATTTTTTTATAATTATAACATCAAATAACGGCAATAAATGTCTATTAGAATATTTTTAGTTAACAAAATTATGAATAAAGAGTATTTAAATTTTCAAGAAACATGTTACAATTTTAATAAACTTGCTTTTTAATAGTAATATAATTACCTAATTTTTATGAATAGGTATATGTAATTTTGTTTTATAAAATAATTTCGTTACATTGAGGATCAAAATACTAATTATTATTCACTTAGATTAAAAACATGCGAATTTAAATGGTTTTGGAGGAATTTAAAATATGTAAATTATATGTATTTATTTGCGATTTGTTTCTTATATTATTTAGAACTTTTTTTTTACCTTATAGGAAGTAAAATGTAAACAAAAATTACTACATTAAAAATTCACACCATTATTGCATTGAATATCATTATAGAATTAAATAATTGAAAAAAATGTATTAAAATAATAATTTGAAATATCTTATATCAACATTAACTACGTATAAATCGAAGTACATTATAGAAGCCTATTGCACTAATTGAATAATAATTTACCTACACAATTCATTGTACAAAAAAATTCAATATATATTGGTTGTAGATGAAAAATTTATCATTGGAGTAGATAGGTATTAACTGTAAATCTATTTTTATATAATTTAAAAGTTTTGTTTGATTTATTTATGAAATTGTATTTCAGTTCAATAATTTATCATTTTAAATAAAATTACAACTGTAAGGGGTACATGGATACCTATACCTAATTCTTTGAAAATTCACCAATTTCTGTAAAGGTTAAAAAATGGTTGGTTTATTTGGTTTTTGATATAAGTTCACATTATAATTTAGATGATTAAAATAACTTGTTATAAATATATACATTTCCTTACAGTGATAAATAAATACAAATTGTAGGTGCCCACTTATATTTTTTTTTATCGTTCTGTATTTTAATTATTTCTAAAATTAAAACATATTATCAAATATATTTTAATATGTATACAAAATTATTTATATTATATGACATAATTTTCATTTTTTAAACTAGTTTTTGTATTATAAAATATCGGAGATAAAAAGTATATGTATTAAAGAAACCTACAGGCCATATATTTAATTTTTGAAAAAAACTACCACACGGATTTAATTCAATTTTTATTGGCAAAAAAACCTACCTATTTAATTTACGAAAAAATCATGAATATTTTTTGTTTTCATGTTGAAGTTATTTAACTTTAATACAATTATTATATACATTATTAAAGTAATTTAAAATTAAAATTAAAATTAATTCCACTTCTTATTCTCTTTCAGTCCCTCTCCGAGCCGTTGAAAATCAATTCATTTTAATATTTAAATAACAATTAATATTCAACCCAGTAAAATAGGGGAGACCGCGGCTAGTTTTCACATAGATTTGTTGTCACAATCACAATCACTCTGTGCAATAAGATAAGGCTTATTTTTTTTTTGTGAGTACCATACAAATTGACAACAAAATATTTCAAAATAAATTAGAAATGTTATATACATTACATTAGTTTTTATGTTATGATGGTTAAACTTATGTTTCAATTATTTAATATTTATTATGTTGAATAGTTATAAACTGTTTTTAGCTATTTCAGAAATTTTGCTTTTGTGTGTAAATCATTCTTTAATAAAAAAAAGTCTAATGTAGCTTTTTGAAAAACACTCGAATAATAAAATTCCAATGTTTAAAATAAAAGCATTTTCCAAATATGTATAGGAACCGAATATTGTAAAATGTTTTTATAACATTGACATTTTTAATGTCAATGTCTCAGAAAATTTGTTTCTACTGTCACACATATACACAATACGAGACAGCATATATGTGTACACACACACACATATATATATATATATATATAATATATTATATGCTATTTAGGTATATAATAGTATACGCTTTTCCAAAAACAACTACTATTTTGTAATTGTATTTTCATAGATAGATGTAATATTGGTTTATAGACACTTATTGTACATAATACATATAATAATATTATATAATAATACAGTAAAACTGACTTATTTTAGATTCCTGTTATGCATACATTGGAATATATTATAGTTTCACCGAGTCTCATAAAAAGACGAATGAAAATTGTAAAATGTCCCTGTGAACTTGTGTTGATGGCTTTTTAATATTGTATGTGCTTGTATTAATAATTTACTATAAAAGAAAAAAAATATGAGAGTAAATCGAAGTTCTTTCAATACTTGGTGAAATATGCATATAACATTATTTTATTAGTGATTGAATATATTAAACCATGAAAACCAATACATACAATATTGCATAATAAAGTGAGCAAAATACTGTTGAAAAAGATTACCAAGTTTTAAAAAGTAATCGATGACAGCTTTTTTTATATTTACAGGTTTGATTGATGGATAATACTAAAATGGCGGAAGTGGTGTTGTTCGAGTATAATAGATACTGGACGTCATACGTTATTAGTGACTTATATAGATTATATAGTAGATTATTATTGGTTAATGGTTATAATCGTAAAAAACGGAGGCTTTATACGAGAAAATGAAACGATATTTATTTTACATTTTCAAAAGTAGGTATATTACTATAATATAGCATATTACACAGTATATATGGCTGGCTAACCATCCATTGTACAGGAGTTATAAATATGTATATAAATGTATAAAATATAATAATAAATAATATCAAGAGTATTATATTTGTTATAACTATTATACGTTTTTATATTTAATATTCACAGGTATTATCAAAAAACCGTTATCGGGTAATTTGAAAAAAAAAAAAAAAAAATGGAATAAAATATTATAAAAACTTAATATATGTTAGGTAGTTGTTATGTTTTAGATTGTTTTAGACTCCCCACTGATCGGCTGTTTACATTTTTTGGTGTTTATTTGTATACATTTTTTCGGTAAAAGGTGTCGAGTAGCAAACTGGTTCTATTTGATACTTTAGAAAGTTATTTTTCCATTTTTCCAGTAGTTTCCTTAAGAGTAAAGCAGAACTACCGGAAATATTTTATAAATATTGGGGAAATAACAAAATAATTAATACAACTGTCATGGTTACCTATTTTTAGTTACCTATCTTATATTATTTGTCTGATAGCCAACTTTCATAATAATCTGCATTCAGACGACTTTTTAAATTTTATATGAGGAATCCACCAAAATGCTTTAATACCTTTTATATGCTGTCCAGATTTTTTGCAAAGACGAATATGTTTCTTTTATGAATGTAACACGTTCGCATTGTGTCGTTCAATAATATAATAATTACAACAAATAAATAATTATTACAGCGTATACACATAATAAACAACTGGTGGTTGTCAATTATTAACATTTCTTCAAATAAGATAGTACATCCCTTACAATCTGTCGTCTCTTAAGGGTAATACTATCCCCCTGTAGGTACCTATTCAATCTTTTCATATATATGCTATGAAAATGAACTAGTTTATGCCACATCTCAATATTTGCCGAAAATGTAACGATATATTATTATTAAGAATATTATTGACTGTAAAATGTATGAAATTGTTTTCAAAATCTTATTTATTGACGTTCTCCTCTATCTTTAAACGATGTTTGATACATGTATCGTTTTCTAGATCTTATAATCTAAAATTAGCTGACTATACTTAACCAAGTAATAATATATGCAATCCTAATTAAATTTAATCTAAACCTGGTAACACTATGCACGCCCATCATAAAATTTTCATTTAATCTGTAATTTATTTTTTCATATATTTTAATTAATATGCAACATTTAAGTTACAACATCAGTGGTTTCATTATATTATTATACAGTTTTCCTTTCACTCTAAATGATTTACTACACCTTTTACTGTTTTCTAAATATTCTACAATTTTTCCATAGGTACTATTGCCAAACTGATATTAAATACCTGAATTTTTAAACCAGGTTTATCATTTGACCTCCAAATTTAACTGGAGAGGAGTAGAGATGATGTTAAATAAATAAATAATATATAAAAATATAATGTCATCACTTGTAATTTTTATTGTATAAATATATTAATATCATTGTAATACCTTGGAAAGAATAAATGTAGGTATCTAAACGAATTGTAAAGTCGACTTAAGACTGTATAAATTCATGAAATGACAAACCGTATTTCCACGGATCGTATTCTCCCAAAAAATACAAATACTGGAGCCGTAGTCTCGGAACATAGAGTTTAAGAATTTTGAAATTGTAAAATATGTGTTATGCATATAATTTACTCGTAAACCTTTAATCCATTCAATATTTTAACGCTATCTAAGAAATGAAAAAATGTGGAAACTCTATTTTTTTTTCAAAAAAGCCTTAGAGTGTAGCTATGTGCCTATGATCTGAATAATTTAAGAAATTTTAACTACCTATCAAGAAAAAAAATTTATATTAAATTCGTTTTTGATTTTAAAAAATACGAGCTTATTTTTGGTTTTTACTGACAACTATAATTTTCAATATAATTAGAAAGTCATACTAATAAACTAGTCGGCTTTTATTTAAGAGGACGCTATACCTCCCATTTTTAAGGGTTATGTGTAGGAAATTTCGAAGACGTTTTTTGATTAATAAATATATTACAATTAAAATATGTTCAATGTAGTGACCACATTAATTCGAAAAACCACTTGTGATTTTCTAATCACAGTTTGATAAAATATTATCATAAAAGAGAATTAATTACACAAAATAAAAGACGAGAACCTAAGCTAGTTTTTGTTCCTTAAGTATATTTAAACTTTTAAAAATTTAAAATTTGCCATTGAAAAAGGTTAAATTTCCAAATTAAAAAAAAATTATTTAAACTAAAAAAAAAACATTTATGCAAAAAAAAAAAAAAAACAGTTGCTCACAAATAAAAAACTTCACATAAAAACGAAGAAAAATGTTGTCAAATGAAGCGTAGATACTGTTCAATGGTTGGCACAAGAAAAAGTTAGAAGAAATAAAAATGTGGATGTGGAAAGGATTATTGAAATGATATTAAAAATAATAGATGTATTAAACCAAGTAGGGGAAAAAAGGAGTCTGTTAAGTATCATAAGAGAAAGAAGTGGAAAAATATTCGGTAATCTACTGAAACCCAATCCGTTTATGACTAACATATTTGAAGGATGGATAAATGGACACAAAGGAAGAGAAAGACCGAGAAAGGTATATATCAGGGGTGGCCAGCGATAAAAAAAACTCGTATAATATAAAGAAAAATATGTTAGAGCCAAGAAAAAATAAAAAGGTTCTCAATTGTTATAAAATATGGAAATACATTGCACATAATTGCCCGGATTTTTATTATCATATATCAGATATCACAAGTAATAATATGTGTAAAAAAATGTTAAAAAGAGTAAGATGATTTTATTTTTGAGAAGTGCTTTTTCAAGTATTCTGTTAAGTTGTTTGAAATATGGCTAATAATTGGTAAATGAAGTTCGTACAAGTTCATCTAAATGTTCATTAGTTGGTTCAGATAGATATTTCTATTTAATGAACTTAAGCATTGAGTACTGTGATTCATACACATAAGTAATCCAAAATATTGGGATGTCTATTGAAACACTCTTTTGTTAGTAGGTATTTTTCTTCTGAAACCTTCTTCCAAAATTCTATGGCCAAAACGCCATTTAGTTTCAGTTCTTTTATTCCATCGTTCTCTTACAGTTCTGGTAGTTCCAGTTTTACACTTACTGTGTCTTTTGTAGTCGGTGATGATATAGAACAGATTAATAACAAATAATTTTTCAGGTATGAAAGTGAAGGTTTTAGTGTTATTAAATTTGCTATTGATTTCTTCAGAAAGACTAGAAATTTTACACAAATAATCTTATATTTCTAGTTGAACGTCTGGAAGGCTCTCAATAATTTTCTTCAAACATTTGAAATGAGCGAATGTTTTAGTGTCAAGGTATTTCCGAAAGAGTCTAAATTTGCTATTAAAGTTAAATACACTTTGCGCTAAATCAGAAATAAGATTTTCTCCTCTTTGTAATGATCTGTTTAGCATTTGTAAATACTGAAGCATATCTTAAAAAATCTAAAATCCAAATCTAACAACCACTGAAGGGTCATTAAGTAGCAAACTCTACAAAAAAGTGATGCACTGGTGCGTGAACAATGTTACCGGGTCATTACAAAAGTTAAGCGTTGTCCGATTGGGCAGATTTTCTATTTAATTTAAATTTATTATTTACTTTTTAAAATCTGTATTATTATTATTTTTCTTGGTTACAAGAGTCACACGAAATTAACTCAAGAGCCGCAGTTTGGCCACCCCTGGTATATATTATGGAAGAAATTATAAGACAAGTTGACTGTAGCCGGTACGTATAGACATGAATAGACTGGCTGTAAGCAGAGAAGAATGAAGAACTAGAATCGACACGACAAGGAAATGCCATTAGTAAAAAAAAAAAATAGAAGAAACAAATTCTATGTTCGTCCATGATAAATATTCTCATCTATCGCATATTCTGTTTGAATTTTTAGTGTATACTAAAACTAAGTGGCGGCTCGTGTGTAAAGAGCGACGGAGCGATTGCTCCGCTCTAAAATTATAACAAGTTAGATATTGATTTAAATATTAATAATTACAATATATACATATATATATATTTACATTGTAATACATTTTCAGAATATTATTATCGAAAGTAAAAATTGTTTTTCATTATGACGAAAACACTACGAGATAATCGGATTTTAAAAATATATGTAGGTAATAACAAATGTTCAAATTTATTTCTATATGATATTAATTTTGATTTGATAAGAATATCTTCTAAATTGGTACATAATTATTACTGTATTCTATGCTTTTCAAAAATGAATAATTTTTAATCGGCGTTCCACTATCAAAGCCAACGATCCGGCACTGCTAAGACTAGTAGGTAGAGTTGTATATATAGAAAACTAGAACACGTTTTTACGCCGTTAAATTGAAAAAAAAAGTAGGAAACGTGAATGCGTTACGTTACTTTTTGTGGTGTGACGGGTCGGTGAAGCAGTGCACGCACGTCATTATGAGCAGTATGAACGCAAAGTTCAGGAAGCACGTGACGGCGATGATGACGAGCACCTCGTTGGTCGTGTAGCACATGCTGTCCGGAGCGGCGTGAAGCACGTGCGGCGACGTCCGAGCCGCCGCCGTGTCGTTCCGGTCGAGCATGTCGTGTCGGCGGTGGTGTTCGGCCATGGGGCCCGGGGCGCGGTCTGCGGCCGCCGCGGCTCCCCCGGCGGCCGGCCACCGGTTCGGTGGTGCCATTTTGTGGTGTTTACCGTGGTGCCGGACCGAGCGCCGATCACCACCGTCGCCGCCGTCGCCGTTCATAGCCGTTCAATGGGCGCCGTCCGTCATGAGCCGTGTTTGCGGTCTCCGAATAACCGCACGCCTGAAACCGAAATCAAAAACGGAAAATCGTTCAACACTATTGCATTATAATATTATTCGTTTTTTCCAGTTACGCAGGACCACTCCGAACGTAAACGTTTCGTTCGTTATCACTTCGGGGGGAAAACCCAGAATTTCGGTTTCCACATTACTTAATACGTGCCAGAGCCATCGTTATCTATTCCCCCTCATTTTGTCTATTATCGAATCTACTCCTATACTATATCCTATACACTCGTTCTTTTTCATTTTATCTTTCTATAGTAACTCTACTCATCCACTTTAGCATTCCCATCTCTGCTACACTAATTCTCTGTTCTATCTTCCTATCTACTGCCCAACACTACGTTCCATACATCATTTCGGGTCTGTTTTATAAAATTTACACGTTAACCTAATAGCTAATAATAATATAATAACCCCCTCCGTGTTCCCTTTCCCAAAATCATACTCTCTCTCTATATATATATATATATATATATATATTCTGTTTTACTCCTACTAATCCTAAGTCCTTTATTTTCCAGAGCTTCCCTCCACTCTTCAAGTCCACCATTCACATCCTCAGGACTCACTCCTATTAGTAGTATATCATCTGCAAAACACATGCACTACCTATTGTACTCTTCGCCCAGTATATCCTTTATTATCTCATCCATAATCGGAGAAAATAAGTGTGGACTGAAAGCCGAACCCTGATGCACTCCCACTCTTACCTTAAAATACTGTTTCTTCACACAGATCCCTTCATACATATCTTGAAAAATATTCCCATAAATCTTTGGTTATCCTTTCTTCATCAATGTCCACTTTAAGATCTCTCTAGAATCCAATCATAAGGCTTCTCTATAATACCACACACAATTGTATTTTCCTTTCCCTGTACTTCTTTACAATCTGTCTCGCACAAAATATCAGACATAAATCCAAATTGATTTCTAGAAAAGGTCTTCTCACTTCTTATTCTTTTATCTAGTATCTTTTCCCGAATCTTCATACTGTAGCTCATAAGCTTTATCCCTCTATAATTTCCACAATCCTATATATCTTCTTTACCCTTAAATATTGATACTACACAACTCTTTCTCCAAGATTTTGCAATTTTTCCTTCTACTATAGTATCTTATTAAAGAATTTTATCAGCCATTTTATACCAAAACTTCCTAATATTTTTCATACTTCTACTGGTACTCTTTCCGGTCCCGTCGCTTTCTTATTTCCTCACAGCGCTCCACACTTCTTCTTCTCCTGTTAAATCCACCATACCCAAATTCTACTTCACGCGATCAATTGCCTGTCTCGGAAATTTCTTATTTAATGATCCATCAAAATATTATTTTCATCTCTTTATCACTTCCCTTTCCTTTGTTAACACCCTCTTATTATCATCTTTTATACACCAAATATTTCTAATGTTCCTTTCTTAGCCAGCCTGTACATTTCATTTTCCCCTTCTTTAGTTCTTAACCTCTCATACAACTCATTATATATGCCTAATTTAACTTTACTCACTGCGATTCTTGCTGCTTTAGATAAACTTTTATACTCTACCCGATTCTCCTTCCCTCTCTTTGGTTTTCTGCATTTATTAAACTGTATTTTTTGCTTTGATATTATATCTTCTGCTGTCCGCCACCATGTTTACTTATTCTCTGGCGTACTACCTTTACGTATTTTGAAATACATTCGATAATCAATATAATATTATATGGGCTAAATTATGTGTGTATATTCATGGTGGTAGATCCGAATTACGTCTGAATACATTTTTGTTTACAAAAAAAAAAAAATAAATAAATAAATAAATAAAATGTAGAAATATATATTATTGGCTGAGGACGTTTCTAGCACGATCCTCATCCAAAAACTATAATGATTATTTAAAAACTAACAAAAAACCAATTATTACAAACGTTTATAACATATATATTTATTTTTGCGGCTATCTGCGGTGAATTATAAAGAGGCAAGGTCGGCTCAAGATATGGGCAAACTAGGCGCTAGTTTATAGAGTGATATTTTCTTAAGGGAGGGGGCGGAATTTTATTTTTTGGAGAGGTGAGGTAGGTCGAACAATTGGGAAAATAGATTAAAAGTCGATGACCTTATTAGGTATATTATTTTTGTCTATTTGCGTTTTTTAGGGAAGTATCCTTTTTTCCTTATTTATGTATTTTTGGCGTAATTTTTATTTTTTCCCGAACATCAAAATTCCTAGTTTCACCTCTGCGCAAATTCTAGAAAAATTTTATGTATTTTATTTTATTTTAGAAGCGACAAAATTATACTATTATTTTTCTCGAGCCGGCTGAATTAACAGGACACTACAGTGGAAAAAATCGTTATTGTCGTATAACCAAAAACGACGGATTACTATAATAGGTAAGTGAATTTAGAAATTAGACTACCTAAAAATACTTACTATAAATTGTAATAGTAGAATTAAATTTTATCTGATTGATAGTATTTGGTTAAAATATTTTTTTAAAGTTAGGGGATTAATAACTCATAAAAAATTATAATTGTTTTATAATTAAAGTATATATTGCATAAGGTGATTAATGTAAATACTACATAATTGTTATGCCTATACATGTTTATTAGTTACAAGCAACATTTTATTATAATGTTTATATTTAACCTAAAAGCATCATTAAAAATAATGAAATAAGCTCTTTATATACTTATTTTCTATAATATTCTTTGTTCGGCAATATTTTGTAATAATTTTATGAAAATTGCCTTAATAATATTCTAATATTAAAAATTAGTATTTTGTGCTTCAAAATTATTCATTTTAACTACTCATCTAAGATGTTAGATACTATTATCATTTTGGGTAGTTTAATTTCTCTATATTATCCATTTAAGATAGGCGGAGAGTCTTCATCCACTTTTTTACTTTCTAAATTTATATCCAATAATATTTACTTAACAAATCTTTAATTAATTCGAATTTTATTAAATACTATCGAGGAATAAATAAGGGAAAAAGGTGGTAATTAGTTGAGGTGCAATCACTTTGCTCGTTGTGTAGGATAATATAGTAGACGGTTGTGGATATATTAATTGCTTTCTATAAAACGATTTTGAGTGGAGTTTGGTGTAATATACATAACTATTATTGTCAAAAAATAAACATATTTTAAATTTTATGACGTTGCTTTATAAATAATTTCAGTAATGCGGTAGTTTATAGTTACCGTGTCCACTTTATTTATTATTATTTTTTCTTTGTTCCTATTCGACTCTTTCTACCCGAAAAGTTGTATCCAGAAAGAAAATATCTAAAATATATTTAAAAAGTTATTCCATTAAAAGTATTGCTATTAATAAATTAAAATGTTTTTTTAGAATAACTCAATCAACAAATTAAGTATATTTTCTATGTACAATTATGATGGCAGATGAACCACTTAACGTATTATTGAGTTCCATTTTCATAGTGTGTAAGAATATAATTATTATTTTAATCTCATAATTGATTGTGCAAAAAAAAAATAAAAATACTATGCAAATGCCTTTATATAAGAGTATTATATAAGGTCAGAATAATAATTTATAAAAGTTATTTGATGAATCATTTTTAAAAATGGGTGTTTTTTTAATTTAAGAGTTCGGTACCTTAATAAAAATATTATCTATTTTTCAAAAGCACCGCATTAATGGCGTACATTTTTTCTAACACTCCTTATAGAGTATACAAAAATATATGTATGTAAGTATATATTATAAACTTGTTGGAATGTTTTATTTTGGAAAGTTTCCCATTCCGAGAAAAAATTTCGAAAGAGGTCCAAAATATTATAAAATCTGTTTCAAAAACGAATAACGAATATATCGGATAAATCTGTTGCTATAATGTTGATCATCAAGTTTACCGATATATTCTAGCTATATATAGATAAAACAATTTTATACACAACTGGGTAACGTTCAAATATCCTTTTTTTTCGAACGCAATTTGAATTTACTACAAAAAAACTGCACACGAAATTCTATATTGTTGTAATATTTAAATTTTATTATTCGAACATAGTTCACACATTCAACCCGAAATTTATCGTTTTTGAGTACATGACTACATTCATTTATTGAAAAAACGGAAAATCGTTACAAAATCAGTAATTTTTTTTTTTTTTTCACTTTTATTGCCGAAGAATTACGAGATTTTGTAAGAAAAAAAAAATAAAAAATCTAACCTCTAAAAAAACCATTGTATTATATGCGATCATCATAATCTACCGCCGTTTCTGAGACCTGACTTATCCGTTTTCTTCTGGCCGCCTATATATTTTATTAATATATTATACGACGTCCGAAATTGGAATAGAAATCTCCTTTTGGCACAGCCATACTTTCATATACCTATACACACCGCACATAGCCGGAAGTGGATTAACCTTTTTTTGTGGCTATATACGGTCAAAGTTTCGTCACCCCTATAGTGTACATCTATAATACGTATTATAAAGAGAATATATATATAAAAAAAAAAAAACAATTTGGATTTACTCTTTTTGTGACAAAAAAAAAAATAAATAAATAAAAAAAATTAAAAAATTAAAAAATTGCTCAGCCCGCCTGAAATTCGTCACATTCTGTGCGTGATTATAAACGGCTCTTGCGGTAAATCCGCTATATTGACGATTGCCACATATCGTGAAATTTACCCTGGCAACGGAATAATATATACGGTACTTAAACGCATTTCAAAATATTTTATTAAAACGTTGGTATTATCGTTTTCATATTTAGCCCGACGTGCAGTAAAATATAATATAATATAATATACGTATGTCGCGCTAAACTTCGAGATTAAACTCATTCTGTCGAATGGAAAATCTGTTTCCCGTATACATTTTTGAAACCAGACTACGTATTACTATACCTATTATTATTATTATTATTGAATATAATATAATTATTGTATTTAATAGTTATCATAATATAAAATAAACATATTAAAGAAAATATAAAACACCTAAATGTGTACTAAAATATGAAATATGCTGTTAAAAATATAAAATTATTTTTTTTTTTTTTCATGCGCTATTTTGTTCATTTTATATAAGTAATTTTACTGGCGTTATTTTGGTTTCTTGATATTTTGGTTCCGCCAAATTTTAGTCGCGATATTTTGTCGGCATACCAAAATACCTACCTCGAATTTTTAATTTATCCCAAAATCGATCACACCGTCTGATTTATCGAAATCGATATAACCTTAAACTTTGATCACGTGCATTTTTCCATTTTCTTAATTCTGTGTTAACCATCACGCATGCCAATCCACATATCAAAAAAAAAAAAAATATAATAAAATGTTCGTTTTCCAGAAAATAATATGATGTTTTAATAATAATTATTGAACATTTTTAGTGCGTAAAACTAAACGTTAAAAAGATATATTAAAAATTATTTTTAAATGGACTAAGTATTTAAGGCTATAAATATTTTAGTTTTACTTTTTGGAAATTATTTAAGATCGGTTTGTTTTATATTGTTGTCACGAAAACTGAGTTTTTGGGAATAAAAAACCCGCGATACCCAACAAGATTAAGATGACAAATATCACGGTAAAATCCGTTTGTAGTGACGTTATCAGAAATTGTTTAATACATATGATGTGTAGTGATATTATACATGAAATAATCACCGAATACGGACCTAAACTTCCTTTAAGAAGGATATGAATGAATATAATAAAAACAATCTTCAATACTCTAGTTATACCCAATTTTGTTAATTTTGTATTAAATTTAATACTAACATACCTAGGTTGACATTTTTATTTCAATTTAAATTTATAGTTTTGTTATGAAAATATACTAATAGCATGTTTTTAAACTTTAAAACAGTAAATATAATAATATGTTAAATGAATAAATTTAAACTAATTGAAGCTCGTAAAAGTGACTAACAATGATAAAATTGAATAAAATCCAAAATTATCCAAGAAATTAAATAAAAAGCAAAACGAAATGTTTGTATTAATTTCGAGTTTATTATGGATACATTTTGTATTGGATAAATAAAAATTTCCCTCAAAATCTGTACTTATATTATACATATATATATATATTAGGTAGGTACTATATATAGTTCAAAATAAAATTTGAATATTTTGAATAAATACATATAAAATATGCAAAATATATTGAATTTTCATTAAACTGCAGGAAGTCGTTATTAAATAATAAAATGCCAATTCAATTCGATGACACCCTTATAATATAAAATGTAAAGGAGCCAACCAACTTCCCCGGCAACGCTAATAGGTGTATATATAATTAATTAAAATAAATAATAAAATTAATATTTTCATGTACATTAATTAAAATAATTAAATTTTCAATCCCAATATAAAAATTCTATCGTGTTTTAAATTGTAAATATAAGTAGGTAATTGATAATGGTGTACCTAATTATTTATAATACTATATGGGGTTCGGTCTCAATGTACATAGGTATTTTCAAGTTAATTCTTAATTTTTATCTTGTTTAATGTTATACTTCAAAAATATACAAATATGTTTCAGATACATACATATAACTCTAATAATAATAACAACGGCATTTTGTTGTGGGTATTTTCACAGTTTTGATAAATTTTTTAGCTTAGGGTGTTATATTTTAAACAAAATTTGACATAGTTTTAAAATGTAAAATTTTCAACAAGATTTAGCACGTAAATAATATTTATTTCATTTCATCAAAAAAAAAAAAAAAAATCGATTCGTATTCGTATTTTTAAAGTTTTTAGACGGTCAAGTCAATTTTCGTTTGCGTGTTCTCTGTCTGGTATACGATACCGTCACCTCGAGTTTCGTGGATCAAAAATATTATGGATTTTTCGACGGACCTCGCGGTATTTGTTTAGTTTCCAAAACCAATCTCGCGTGCGTGCTAAAAACCGGAATACCACCGAGAAACGGAAAAATATATCGTATAATATCGTGTGGCTCGTCGAATTGTCGGTGTGCGATGACGGTAAATCTCGGTGTGAAAACAATTTCGTAATAAATTCAAAAAAAAAAATAAAATAAAATCTAATAAAATAGGGTTTTCGAGTTACGCCGGAGAATATATATCGAGTTAATTCCATAACGTTTTGAGTGGTCAAGACTCGGCACGATATATATATATATATATATATATATATATATAGGTTTTTAAGTTACCGAAATTGTAACAGATTGTTGTACACGATGACATTCGGAACGCAATAAGTGTGCGGGAGACCATATTATAAAATAAAGTCTGTTATGTGTGTTATTATTATTTTACTATTGGACGGCAGAGGAGAGACGTCAGCGCCCGTAATATAAATGAGAACGGTTGTGATGAATTCGATTTTAAGAGGTGTGTTTTCGTACAAACGTATACGTCGTGTGTACGGACTTTTGCTCGGGACAAGTGAAATACGACGGTAAATTCGGTTACGTCTTGTTTTAATTTTTTTTTCTTTTTTTTTTTTTTTTTTTTTCACGAAAACCATTCCATTTGTTTTTACACACACACACACACACACACACACACATTGAATATATATATATATATATATATGTATATATGTATAGGTATAATATATACTAGACGTATATATGGTAGAGACAATTTGGCCAAAAATATAATTGACATAAATTGAACCCCGGAGAATGAACTCGTGTTCCTTAATACGTCTTCGTTCGCTATAGTAGTTCTTACATTTCAATTCAATTGTTTTCATTTGTTTTGTATCAAGGTCATGTGCGCGCAAAATGATTGGTTTTCAATTTGGATTATTTCAAAGCGTTCGTTTTGGTTACGGTTGTGTTCGATTTGGGTTTGCGAACATTTTGGTTATGTGTTCAGAGTCAGAGGGTTTCTTATATATACGTTTCAAATCGAACATAACCGAAAACCAAAATGAATACTAGTTATAATCAAAACTAACCGTAACGTTCAGAATTATCGACCATTTGGCTTATCAATGTTGATTTTCGTTTCAGTTGACGTGTTCGATTTGAATCGGGCGCGACTGCGGTTGTTAAATTGGAAAAAAATAAGGACGGACTCTGGGTTTTTCGTCCCCGTATCTCCTATCAAAAGTTTCTTAACCGGGCGAAATTTTTAAAAATATTTTTGGATTGTTATATATAACACGAATAGAATATAAACAAGTTGGGAAAAATCACCCTGCGAGTGTACTAAATTTCGTACTAACTACGGACGAACGGACGGACACAACGGGGTGTAAAGTTTCTAAAGTAATGTTTAGAAACCTAAAATTACAACATTTTTTTAATCATTGTTGAGTTACATATTTTCAAAAAAGTGCCGTTAAGGCATTCTCCTTTCAAAATAATTAGAGGTTTTCCTTTCAAATAAACTATAAATGTAGACCGAAATGCAGTTATTATAATTTGCATAAATTACTGATAAGTAGTAAAAAATTTTTGAAAATTGTATCTTGTTAATTACACGTCAATACGTCAATTTATTAGTGCTACTGTAAATAATGTGTAAACGTCAAATCTCTTGACATTAGCACTTTTTAATTTTTAATCACTTTTGGTATAGATTTCCTGTACACACCCTTTTTAGCGGTAGGTATAAAATAGGTTCGTGTCCAATAACTACAACATTTCTTTTTGTAATAGCACAGTCAAAATGTATACAAAATATAAAAGATGAGAATATTTACTATGTCGAAACGTGGAGTTATTTATTTATTTATTTTTTATTTTAATATTTTAGAATTCTACAATTTGTAATCATAGATTGTAGGCTTTCAAATAAATATATTAAAAAAAAACTCCACGTTGATCGTAGTATATAGTATATAGCACAGTAAATATTCTCAACTTTCATATTTTCTCTACATTTTGACTGCGATTACAAAGAGAGAAGTTGTAGTTATAAAGAGTAAACGTAGTTTTTAACAAAAGTCGTGATAACAACAATAAAAAATGGTACTGACACACAACTACTTTTAAATTACTTTTGAAACCTAATTAAATATTATTAAATTGTTGGATTTTCATTTTTTATGTAACTTTATAAAAATTGTCTATAAAGAACCTCTTAAAAAAGCGTGTGTACTAAGAAAACTTAAACTTGAACTTCTAATCTTAAGAAAACTACCTACTGGAAAATCGAAAATTCACTTCATTAAAGCGTCAACTACAAAAACATTCCTATAGGTAGTATAAGTCTATACTTTCATTAAGATCCTTAATATAATACCTAACAATATAATAACTGAAATATATTGGTTGCATTGATTTCGCCAAGATTTTACCATCCTAATAGGCTTTAGCCATTCATGGATAATGAAAATTATTTATTACCTATTATACTTATATGTTTTAATAAGATCAACTATTCAATATTTTATATCATGACTTATATCTAAAATATATTACGTAATAAGATAAAAACATTCGTTTGTTAAAAAACAAAGTGTAGTAATACCAAATGTTATACAATACTAGTGCTACTATATATGTTATAAATATGACATAAATATAAACATTATAAAATACATTTAAATCAAAAATATTGATGAAATTAAAAAAAAAAAAATCAATATGTAGGTATTTTATGTGGAAAATTCCAGAGAAATATATTTATTAGAGAAATACAAAAAGGAATAGCTGCTCGTATCGAGTTATTAATTACCGATAGTTTTATGTAAATAAACGATAATAGAAACATTCAACTATACGAATTATATATAGACCCTGAATTATATTATAATCTCTAGAAGAATTATTGAAAATACTTTTCATATTATTTAACATTTAATTTTTTTTAAATAATTTATCTATAGGTCCCCCTTATATATTTTTATTTTTATTTTTTTATATGATTTTATATTATATGATAAAATATATGACATGTTTGTAAATACATTATCTATAAAACATTGATCTATCTATATTTTCATATATAATTCTGAAAGTTGGTTTGTTGTATGGAATAAAAATTCGAACGGTTTAACGAATCGACATTAAATTTTCCATACACGTTCTTCGTTATCTGGGGCAGGTATAAGTGATATTTTGAAAAAATCAGTCACCTCGAAAAGGTGTAATCAGGAAAAAAATGCGTTTTCAAACATAATTTTTCTTTTATCGATTTTAAATTACCATGGATACCAATTAATTATAGTAATAGATAATAATAAATACATTTTTTATGAACATAATATAAAAGATTACCTACCTATTTAAGGATCACTAATAAGCTTGTAAACAGTAACAATTTTTAAACGTTTTAGGAGCTTTAATGATTATAACGAATTGAAAAGTGGAATAGAAATAATATAGTAAAACTATTTTATATTTCTCGGACTTTGAGAGTAATTTTAAAATTCATCTTCATTATATTGACTATAATAATAACAACAGTAATATTATTTATGAAAACATCATATAGGTATATCAATAAAGGGTAGAAAACGGATATAGAAATTAAAATATTGGGCAGAGTCGGGTTTGTTTGTTTGTACGACGTATGGGACGGAAATCCGCAAGGTGAATTGTAGTACTGATCGATACCAAAATTTGCATAAATATGTGCAGTGTCCCAGGGCCGGTTTTTATTTTCAATAAACTTTGAAAAAATGCCGTTCTCGTGGAAGGATTTTATCAGTGAAAGACCTAGTTATACGTATACCTGAGCACATATAAATATATATATATCTAATTATTTTGATGATTTCAGAATGATCGCGGGTTACGCAATTATTATTATTTTCAAATAGTGTTTTCATGTTATAACTTTTTTAAACAATATTATAGTTAAATAAGGAATTGTATTTATAATAATAATAACTTGTTGGATGAAAACGAACATGAAAATTGAAAAATAAGACTTCGCTTACGGCTGAAGCCTTCGAATAACCGAATAATAACGGGAACTTTTGACGAATTGTATATTTGTACAATGTAGAAACAGTACCCATTTTACAGTAATAAACAACTGTAAATTAGTTATCTGTATGTACTATACAATATAATAGATCGATAAATAGATACAGAATCAATTTCTTTCAAGGGTAATATTATCAAATATGACGACCATTTATAGATACGAGTACTGTTCGATGTAACATATCAAAAGGTGCAGAAAATAGAATAATTATATAATAAAAAATGTATTTATATTTCTCGGGTAAAGTCAAGTAATAATTTTTTTGATACCTTTCTATACAAAAAATTATAATAATTGTATTATGTAATAACTATATAATTATACCAGTAATATAAAAATATATGCACCTATGTTAATTAAAAATAGAAAAATGTTGACAATATTTGGATAGTATTATTGAAAATATATAAACGACATTAATACTATTTATCATATAATGTGTAACTACTGAATTACGGTAAGTGGATATTGAAATCGAAATCTCAAACAAAATAGTTAAATAAAAATTAAGTAAAATTATTGATAAATTAACTAAATTTCGATTAACCGTTAATATTGATAGGGTTATTTTTAAGATTCTTTGAAATTGTGCGATATACTTATATTGGTTATTGGTATACCTTTTGTGTAGATTTTACTATCTATTTATTTAAAACCTAGATATTATATCTTTTGTGGATGTAAACAATTTTCGTTTTAAGTAAATCAAAAGTAATTCATTGAAAACTGCAGAAGGTATACAGGAAATTTTTTTATTATGAACATGGTTATATTTCGAGTATTATAAGTAATATTTGTAAAAAATGTTCAGAAAGTTATTTGTATGCTTAATTCTATATTTTTTTTACTGGTTAAAATTGATTATCCTCGATCATATTTCTTAAAATTATATCTATATGGCAAACTACGATTTAACATATACATTTTTAAGGAATTCCTTTTTATAAAAACTGTCACGTTTCGATTCTTTAAATATGATCAATATTTTTTGAATAATAAACATTTAAATTTACCACCCGGCGGAATGGAGAGGTATAGTAGTACTACGTCATTTATAACAGGTATTACGTGCTATTAAAATACTCTGTCGCTTTTAAATTTGAATGCATATTACCCGGAAAATATTTATCGTATTAAAAAATCAAAATGTAACAATTCTCATGTAAATTATAATTTTTGAGATTTTATAATTTAAATCATAGATAGCCATTTTAAAATCGAAAGATGATGTAGTTTTAAAAAACAAGGGAGGGAGACAAATATTTTTTAATTTTTAAAAATATAGAATTAAATGTACAAAGAATTTTTTGAACAAATTTCACAAAAATCATGTATATTTTCTTGATATATAATCAGGATAAACAAATCACCTTGTAGGACGGCTATATTGTATTGGAAATATTTTATATGGAACAAACATTTTACGGAATGATAATGTACGGAAACTATTATTTTTGAATGATATTTACATGAAAATTAAAGCGTTGAATTATATCTCTTTGAAAAATATTTATTGTAACATACATTTAATGGAATGATAAGATTTTGAATTATAATTGAATGGAATTACATAGTGTTGAACAATTATTGCTCAGAACAGACATTTATTGGAATAGGTTTATAGTATCTACTATCAGTACTATCTGAATATGATTAGAGGTTAATTGACATGAGCACATTTGTCGTTACACGGTGTAGCTAACTGTATGTAAAGCTAGTGATTCTACTGTTATAATTTGTAAATTAATAATAAAGTTAAATTAATAATTGATAAGAGTTAGTATTGATAAGAGGTTTTTCAGATTTTAGGTTTCTAGTTGGTAACAGAAAAAGTGAATTTTTTTATCAATTTTTCTTATCAGTTTCTTTAAGAATAATAGAATTTCAATAAATGTGTTTTCCAAATATTGTAATTCCAATAAATGTCCGTTCCAAATATTGTAATTCCAGTAAATGTATGTCCC
>JAIPRL010002046.1:0-67513 GCA_025469235.1 Pemphigus obesinymphae | reverse complement strand
TACTACACAACTCTTCCTCCAAGCTTCTGGAATTTTTCCTTCTACTAGTATCTTATTAAAGAACTTTGTCAGCCATTGTATACCTAAACTTCCTAATACTTTCCATACTTCTACTGGTACTCCATCCAGTCCCAAGTGTGACAGAATGTATTCATTGGAAATTCCAAAAATGATCTTTTTTATGAAACATGATTTAATTTGGCATTGGAAAATAGGTACACACTAGGGTTCTTAATATTGTTGCATATTTTTTTCATCTTCATAATCTTGTATAATAAGATAAAACAATGATTATTGAAATATTTGAATATAGGTAATTAATTAATTGGAACATGTGCTGCAAGTCCTTTGAAATGTATTTCATTGTATTACTGTTTTCACTGAATTACATCCATAAGCTGACCGTCGAACTAGCAGAAATATTAATTAATGACTAACTGAATTTACCAATTGCGAGGATAGATAGTTTAATGGCTAACAGTGCTTCCAATCATTATATGCAGCACCATTTTCTGGTAACAAATTGCATTTAGTTGGTACTTTAAAGAAGTCATTTTTCAATAAATGTGTAAGAAAAAAAAAACAACCCAAAAATGAAGAAAATTTTAATATAATGTTATTATATTAAACAAATATAATTATTATAAATAAATATTATATAAATATAACAACATGTTATGTTAAAACGGATTTATTTTTCTCTCAATTTTGGGCTATATATAGGAATTTTAAAGTTTTTTTCGTCATACTAGAGTTAATTTTAATTATTACTGATAGTAATATTAATATTATATACACAGGAACTTCGCTCAGAATTGTTTTATCTTATTTATTATTGCTTTCAAATTCAGTATGTCCATCACCTGTATCCTACCCAAAAAGTGCTTCCACTCCTACTGACCAGATTTTTTTAGAATTTTAAATTCTGAGAGTAGAGAGCGAGGGATCGAGTGGTTAAGTTTATGCACATTTAGTACATGTCTTATTGTAACTCTGCATGTATGAAAATTGCTGTTTTCCAGCCATAATAGTGTTAAAAAAAAAAAAGCTGGAACAAAATATACTTTTGTAGTTTTGTGTTTACCACATCACATGACTGATATTACTTTGATTATTATATTTACTTATTACTTAATATAATTGTTTATACCTACCCAGGATATAAAATTGAATGTTACAACTGACAGTTATAGACTAAATTAAATATAGTGTACTAAGCACTTATAGAACAATAATTCACACGCCAAAGTACCTAAAATGAGATCTAGTACCCAAAATATGTTTATCACTTTTGGATCAACCCAACATATGTACATGTTTTATTTTGTAGGCAATACATTATATAAGTGCCTAAAAATTATTGAAATTTAATTTAAGTAAAAAAAGATTTCAGTTTTAAAATCATCCAACTCAAATCTACGACCAACATATTAATGTATATTGTCAAAAACTACATAATAAACCTAACCTTTATATTTCCCTCCACATAATCCTCAGTTCTCTATATATTTTTTTGTAAAAAAGGGCCCCTTCCTTTTTATACACCAAATCTTCATAACCATTAATCTATGTTATGTTGTTACACTTTCATCAAGGATTAACTTGTAGTCTTTATATTGTTTAAAACTAACTCTTCCTCCACATAAAATAACCAATTTGTGATTTGTTCCCTCCACTCTTATGTTGTATAATGCTCTTCTCTCTCTGTAAAAAAAAGTACCAACAATCTAATTCAAACGCTGACGCAAAATCAAGTACCCGTTCTTCAGCCTTATTCCTTTCCCCAAATCTATGCTCATTATGCTTTTTATCATAATCTAATCTATCCTTTCCCTCATGTCCATCCATATCACCCCCAATCACAAGATCTTAACTTCCTGAAATACTGTGCATTACCTCATCCATCTCCTACAAGAACTCTTCCTTTTTCTTACATTCCACTTGTGAAATATATATATACTACGTTCAATACTTTATTTTTATTAAAACCATTTCCACCATAATTACTCGTATCACTTTTCCTGAACACCTCTATAACTCTTCCTTTCATTTCTTCGTCTACTATACTCTATTAGGCAACGTGTTTTTGTTGGCTCGAGTCATATGACGTCAACCTGTTCCCCCACCAAGTCGACTGACCATGACATAGGGAATAATATGCTACATTGCACCGAGTAGGCACAATGCATTTTAAATTATATGTTTACTTCAGTTGTCAATATTATAATGATATGAAGCTCCCCCCATAAATAGTTGCACGCAGAACGAAAGCACAGAATGAAACCACACCCCTGCTCAAAAGTAATACTGATACTCAGCCACCGAATACTGATCTAATTTTGAATAGAATACCTATATATATATATATATATAGTATGTACTCTTACACTAATTTCTTTCCTGAGTATATGATTTTATATTTTTTTTTTTTGCTTTCTTTCCTTTCTACTTTGTTTCTTGTACACAGAATATATTCACATTTCCTTCTCAAAATATCTGCTAACTGCTCTTGCCTGTCAATATTTCTACATTCCACATACTTAATCTTACTTTGTTCCTATCCTGCATACTCGGATGTGAATCTATACCTAAATACTTTCCCTATATCAAAACGCCTACCCGCTGTCCTCATCGACTAGCCACTTCATCACGGGCTATCTCTGGACTCAACTATATATATAAATTAAAGGGGGTCAAACTAAAAATTTAGGGGTTGAACCTAACTACGAAGTTCAAAATCAAACTTTTAGTTTTGTTGAAAAAAAAGAATGCTCAATGTTAAATTTCAAGTGAAAACTGTTTGGGTGGACGTCAACTAAATCAGTACCAATTATTTTATTAAACTTTTGGAGTTAATTATGCAGTATTTTTATTCAAATTTATTTATTATTATTCAATGATTTGAATACCTCAAAAGAATTATTTCTGTATAAATTGCACATTTGGAAATGTGCAATCACTAAGAATACAAATGTATGGAAATTCATAAAAATATTTTCACATATCATGTGATTCTGGATCTGTGATTACCTACCAAACAGCTTTTGTATGATTCCAAAACATAACTAACATTCAATGAGAAAAGTGATCGATTCATACATATAATTTTAACAATCTCTAAAATAATTAACACTTACTATATTTGCCAATAACTGGCCTGATGTCATCTAATTTGTATTGATTAACAACTTCAATATCATCCTCATCACTTGATGATTCACTACTATCAGGATCAATGATTATCAATTCATCATTTTGTACATCTTTTTTTGCATTGTTAGTTTGGTTTAAACTTTTATGACATGCTGTGAATGCAGTCCCTGTTGTTATTTTAATTACATCCTGATCAACAGCCATTTTTTCTAAAATACACCATTATATCAACAAATTTAATATTTAAGTTAAAAATGATGCAATATAAATATTTTATAACAAAACCTTCAATTTCATCATTTACAGTTTCTCGATTAAGTGGCCCAACAAAATTAAATTTATCAGACACACATAATTTTAAACCACAATCTTCAGATACTGCTGGTTCCAGTCCTTGTACAGATTTACTAAAACTACCAACATGAAACATTAATATTATATTTAAATAACAATCAAACTGTTTTAAATTTATTTAACATTTTAATATTTTAGGAAATAAATAGCAATACTCCAGAAATTTTTATTATAAAATTATTTTTAATTAAAATATTTATAATAAAAAGTAAAAATAAACCTTGCTTAACCCGCTATGCATTTCATCAATCTTTAAATTGGATATTTTTAAATTTACAAATGATTTATAGATTTATTACATTATTTCATACACTTAACTAAGATACATTCAAGTTACATGTGAATCTATATTTTAATCAATTTTAGAACACAACTCTTATTAGTTGAAGTTACAGGCAATTTTAAAATTTGATAATTCGTTTAATAAACTTTATAAAACTATACAGAATTAATTTTTAAAACAATTAAAATCATTTATCATATTGGTAATATGGTTAAAGCTAAAAATTTTATTTTATAATCAATAATATAATATAATATACCTATTGTCGATATAATATAAACAAAATGTATAATATTTAACATTATATTAGATTTAGGTAAATTTCAAACTTTCAAAAATATAATTAATTTAAAGCTGAACATGGTTGTGATACCGTAAAATTCTGTAGGACGCCACATATCGATTAGATAAATGATTACATTAAATTATTGTGAATTATAGTGAATGAAAACATCTTGTCTATTTAGCATTAATTATGGATCATTTTACAACAATAAATATAATAATTTGTAGTAATATTTATCCCAACATCGATAATCGGTCTACGAAAATGAGCCAGTTTGTTATTTCTGGCAAATGACTCAGTCGGTGTGAGCTATTTGTATTATCATGTATTGTAAGGGGATTTTTAGCAATTTAAACAGAAATTATTTGCTAAAAATGTATAAAACTCCATACCTTTTTATAATTAACATATTTGAAAACTGAAAACTGGGTTAAAATCAGAGCTTTGCACCTGTATCATTAATATGGGTTATGTCCAACCCTTATATTAATACGAATTATGAGTTTTTAAAAAATGAGTAACATATCAATTCTGTCGAGGTTTTTATGGTTAATTATATAGTATGATTGTGTAAATTACTATTATCAAATTTTTAATTTTTAAGCAAAATAATGAATATGCTTAACAGGTAATTTGTGTATTAGTAATACTGGGTATTTGTATTAACTATTAAATATTAATTTATATGGCGAGTGGAATGAGTATTGACAGTCGCCGATAATATAAAATTAAATATGCTATTATTAAAATTTTAAGTCAACCACGTGAAAAAGAAAAAAAACATTACTAAAAAATAGTGGGTATAACAATCATTTAAATATTATCAATTATATACGCTAATCAATAAAAAATTACTCTTCTCAATCTCCATACCATATTAGTGTTACCAATGTAAAATAATTGAAATGCCCACAGAAAAAGATTATGCCACACTATTTTTTTTTTTTATACGGGTTGTTATTTGGCCCCTGGTGGTCGAGGTTAGAATAGGCCACTAATTGTCCTGGCTTGTCGTAAAAGGCGACTAAAAGGAATTTGTAGGAGTGCTGCAATTCTTACAATATTGAGTGTAGGTGCAAGTTACCCATATAATGGTAGAAACAGTTACTTGTCCAATAATAGCCAGCAGATATGGAAGCCATAAATTGGTGGTTATACTGCGATGCGGAAGGCAAAGGGAAACCACTACATCACAGTATACCCTAGTATCAGCAGGGAACATAATGTTCTCTCAAGTAAGATATTCTGAAGGTAAAATAGTCCTCCATTCGGATTTCTGGGTGGGGATTACTAGAAAGAAAGGAGTGATTAAAGGACATAGATGAATAAAAACCTGGAATGTAATTCCCCACAATATATTTCTTCAGGACCTTTTAAGTTACTTTTACACGTCCAATGTCAATAGGTACTAATAGGTAATAGAATTCTATGGTGATGTGCAAGCCAGGCCAGAGTGCCTAACAAAGCCACATCCTAGCAAACAACCAACCAACTGTTCTTAATGTGAATAAAGTATATAAATATATATATAGGAATATTTGATTAGAGTTTTAAACTAGTACATTTTAAAATAAGAATAAGTCATTTTACCGAATTTCAATATCTTTTTGTATAGCAGATTTTATTTTATCCACAAGTTGAACAGCAATGGTAGCTGCTTGATTTGAACAGTTCATTAAGAGTTCCTGACTTAAACAAGCACATCCTTCAATATCTACACCACACAATTCTCTATGATTGTTAAAACAAATAGATAACTTGTTATCACAAACTTTGTCTTCCAAAAGTGATGGATCCAAAATAATAAAATCACTAAAATCAAATTTCTTACAAGTTAAAATACTATAAATAAATATAATTAGCTATAAAGTTAAACAAAAGGAATCTTACTATTTTTCAAAGATGGCAAAACTTGTAATTACTGGATGATGATGAAGCGATAATGGTATAGGATCTCTCTCTGAACTAGAATAGATAATTACTTTTTCTCCAGTTGAAACAACATCTGGATATCGGAAATGCATTAATGCTGCTAAAGTTGCAATTGAACAACATCCTAAAGTATTGCCATCCATATTCAGAACACTCAGATCTACTTTTATTTTCCATACCTATATAAATTAAAAAAATATTCATGATATCATATATTATATAGATACAAGTAAATATTTGAAATTAAATAATCATACTTTTTCTTCGGCTATTATACATAATGCTTCTAAATCTATACATTTTGAATCCTTATAGAATCTTTCTAGAACTTGATTAATTTTTGTTAAATCCGTAAGCTTGTTATCTCCAGCTAATTCAGCAGATATTTGAAGAACACCTTCATTTGGGCGACTATTGTTAGGTTGATAGATTTCACAGCTAACTTGTGCAAAGATCCGTGTAGAGCCAAGTGTTACTAAACAATTGCCCCAGTCAAGACCAAATTCAATTTTTAAAGGTCTATATTCATTTTTTTTACGACCATCAAGACGCTATAAGAAAATAAAATAAAAAATACGGTCAGTCACGGGGTGAAAGCACTTCGCTCATTGAGTAGGACACTGGTGATGGATATTTTGAATTTGAAATAAATGATAAATCATTTCTTTCAATAAAATAATTCTGAGGGAAATTTCAGTGTATATAACAAGAATATTACTACATACTTATTAACATTTATATGACGTCAATACACATAGTGCTATAATAAATAACTGGTGTAAATTTCAAGTTTCCAAATTAATAATAATTTTCGCTCTTTTAGGTAGTTATAAATATTATATATAATTTATATAGTTGACTAATTTATTTATTTTATTTAATTTTTTGTGATATATAAAAGTTAGTTTGTACTTTTATGGTACGCTTTTAAAAACTACTTAGAAAATTAAAAAATTTCAATAATGTTTCAACTATAATTCATAGTTTGTCATATAAAAGAATGGTATTGCGTCTTGACAAAAACCAGTCAGTGTATTACTTTCCCATAACACATCTCGATTATTATCCCCTCCACATTCAGGACAGATGTAACAATGTGGGCGGCGGCGGCTGTAAGCGACAGTAGCGGATCGTAACTTAGTTTACACGCACAAAATAGAACCATTATTTGGTCAGATAAAACATTGAATAAATTTCCTATCAAAAACCTCTTTACTCCATCTGCCCAAAAAAGTGTATAGGTATATACATAAAATAAATAAAAATAAATCATTATACAATCATACATTCATCGCTACACTCAGATTCTAAAACAAAGCTTATACTTATAATAAATTATAGGTATTAAAAATTACGTTTTTGTAAGTTTTAAACTTTTAAAAACTATTTTAACTAGATCAACCTATAAAACATAAATTGTGTATTACATTTTCTCACCATCTTATATTAAACCAAACAAACCTCACACAATATAGGAAGCTAACTAACCATAATATTTTTTTATCATTAAAATAATTTATTAGGCATTGCCCTAATAAAATGAAATATAAGTTATATTCTTTGGTATCATGTGTCGATTTTGAGTTAACCAAAATGTTTCTACATCCGATGACAACGGACAGATGGAGATTAATTAAATAGGAACAATTCTAATTTAGTCACCCAACGGTTATTTAACTTTTTTTTTTTACAAATTACGTGAATTTTGATTCTGAATACGATTATGAAGTCAAATTTTGTCGGTCGGACTTATTTTAGAAGTTATAGCAATTTGAAGTTTTTTTGTACTATCTAAAATAAAATATTTTACGCTGGATTTTAGTATCATAAGAGTCGTTTTTAAAACATTTTTAATATTACATATATACCTAGTATATTTCTACTTTAATGAAGAATTACATTTTTAGAATTTTTTTTTTTTGAGTTTATTTGCATGTAATAATATCAAGTATTGACATGAAATATAGGTATTTTTGGTGGCCGACTCACTGCTCTGCTTCACTTCAATTGAAAATATCCTCTAATTTGTTGTGAAACACCACGTCAGGTAAATAACAGGTTAAATAAAATTATTTATGAATTTTTATTATTTATTAAAATATTTCCAAAATAATATTAAAAAAGTTCATCTTCCGACTTGGAATCATCGTCGATTGTATCTAATTCATAATTATCATGATATTCATTCCCTTGTCCTGTTGAATTATATAAATGATTAGCAAGTCATGCCTTTAAAAACATATATTTTGCTAAATATCCAGCATTTAAGTGTACTTCTTTCAGTTGTACCTATAAACCGATTTACCGTAAAACATGACATCAGATAACTAGAGAAAAATATTGTTTCAACTTAAATAGCTACCAAATAATTATTTAATTCATAAATTGGACGGTAACCTTGAAAGAAAAAGAAAATTAGTTAATTAAAATGTAAAAAAAACTCTTTTGATACTAAAATGCAGCCTAAAATATGGTGTTTTATACAATACAAAAAAAGTGCTATAACTTCCAAAATAAGTCCGACCAATAAATTTGAATTCACCATCGTATTCAGAATAAAAAAACACAAAAACTAACACTTAACAAAAAAGTTAAAAATTGCTGAGAGGCTAAAATAGAGTTATGCCATTAAATATTAATTTAAATGTGAATGTAGTGAAAAACAGACATCCATTGCTATCAGAGAGAAATTTGAATGTGATTTAAATTTTTGATTATTGTAAAGAAAAAGGAATATAAACACTTCCTGGCAGACATGCAAAGAAGACTAAAATGTTATTTACCTACCCTTACCTACATAGGTAATAGAAAACATATACTTTGAAAAATTACTTTTGCATGAAAATACCTACCAATTAAGTTACAAATATATTTACTTTGTATATAATTTACTTACTATTTTTTGTGATGCTGCTTCTAAAATAAAATTCTTTTCACAATCTGATAATGGATTCAAATTCATTGTAAGGCGAATGTACCTACATATATAATATTAAACCAACAGAACTAATAGACCAAACACCAAAGAAATTGTTTTCATAAGAAAAATGGTAAATATTCAAATTTAAAAATTAGTAAATTTAAAATTCTATATCAAAATTTCAAACATACCTTATAACAAATAACAATCATGTTTTCATCATAATTCATAAATAAGAACATAGTGCCATAACCTAAAAATAATTTATAATCTATACTATGTTGTTACCACTATAACCACATTAGAAAATTCTGTAGTAAATGCTAACCTTAAAAACGTTATCGTTAACCGCTTATTGTCAATGTAGAAGTCAAACTGAAAGCACAAACACAAAACTAAAACAATACCAGTTACAAAACCAAAACGTTTTATTTCGTATTTATTTTTTACTCATTAGTACTTGACGTATTGACTTATTTTTAATTAACTGTCAAGAAAGATTAAATAAGATGTCTTACAAAGTTCCTCAAAAAGTACAAAAGGTTATGGTACAACCCATTAATCTTATATTTCGACACTTGCAAAATCGTGCTAAAGTTCAAGTAAGTTTTGGACTTCCATAATATGTAAGAACAATTTCAAACTTTACTCTATGTGAAAATTATAGGTTTGGCTTCAAGAAAAGATTCACTTAAGGATTGAAGGACATATTGTAGGATTTGATGAATACATGAATTTGGTCTTGGATGAAGCTTGTGAAGTTAACACCAAAGTTGATTCCCGCAAACCTGTTGGTCGCATATTGTTGAAAGGAGAAAATATTACATTAATACAAAATATGACACCTTCTATTGGTTAAAGGCTAAAATTATTTTTAAAGTATAAGAAATGTCTTTCAATATATCCTTTGTAATATAATTTATAATAAAATATCTTAATACTTTAGAAGTAAAAATAAAAAAATCATGATTTGTAATATTTATTTTATTAATTAATATTTAAAAAGTGAAACAGTTGGAAGTTTTATAAAAAAAAAATGGTGTAACCATTAACTACCACTTGGCACTTACCGCTCGGAATCTAAATATTTTAGAATAATATACAATTATTCTATATTTCTTATGATTTCATTTTATTTAATTTGGAAATAAAATATTTTAGTTGCTTTTAACTTGATATTACTAATTTTATCTACATAAAAAAATTAAACATTTTAATCAATTATAATAAATACAAATGTAAAATAAGTACAAAATAATAGTAAAAAAGTTATGTAATTACCAGAAAGTATCCATCTAACCAGTTGTTTTGCCTTTTTAGCTTGGTTCTATATTCTAAGAATAGCAAGAATGTCATTGGTTATACATAGATACTTTTCTTTTCTATGTATATACTAAAAAGAGGTTTTTTAATTGCAAATTTTGGTTATATTTTATTTTCCTCGTAATTTTCTTTAAGTGTAAAGGAAAACTAACTTCTATAACAACAAATACTGTTTTAATGCCATTTTCAAAGTATCATCTTGATTAGAATTATTTACAGAAAATGGGTACACATAAAACAATTGTATCGAATATTATCAAAAGTTATTTATAAACTTCAATAAATAATTAATAACATTTTAAAATCGATAGTTCTCTTACTACCATAGACAATACACATGTGTATTATCTATGCTTACTACACTTCCAATTTAAAATGTCTTATATTAAGGCTGCACACTGCCGGCTAATTTGAAGGAGTCATGTATAAGTAGTTTTCAAATAATACAAAAATGTATTTCTGTTCCTGTGTAAATGAAAATTAGTGTGTGTAAAGCTTGTAACCCGTATAATGCATTGCGCACACTGATAATGTATGCACAGAAACACGTGTAAATAATTGTAAATAATCTATAAATTACTCGGGTGTCCATGTTTTTTGTCCATTTTGGCTTTGTGACGTATTGTCTAATTTGGATTTAAATCTATTTTGTTAATTATCTTTTTTAATTCTTATATCCAATATTTTAATATTTGTTCAATAAATATTTAGTAATTTTAAGAATAATTACAATATTATTTATTATTTAAGTTGATTAAAAGACTACATATTTAATTTGGTTTTAAAGTCTTTATAGAACCAATTGTTACAATTAACAAAAATAGGTAATTTTAGTATATAAAACTCACCCGTAGAGATCCACCTTAATGAATATTGTTTAATAATGATCATTTTTATAGGCGTCATTCATTTTATTTTCTAATAGTTCATGAGAGAACATCATTTAGTTACTTTTATAAGAAATCAGAAATTTTAACTATAAATTAAATAACTATTTTAGATTTTAAAATGAAATATTACAATATTTTCATTTTAGTTATCACTTCTGAGCTAACAATTACAAATAGAAAATTGTTTTTTGTTGGGCAAAATATTAGAATTCAAATAGACATACTTATATGTTATTTTTGATTTATTAAAAAATGAAACAAAGTGAAAAGCAAGGGAAATCAGTGAGGGATATAAAATCATATACTCAGGAAAGACTAGTACAAGAAATGGTGTACGAGTGATATTAGATAAAGAAATGAAAGTGGAGTGGAGTTTAAATTATGGTGAATTTAAAAAAGTAAGAGGAAGTGTCCTATTAAAGGAGATCCCAACACTAAATTTTTTTATTTAAATTTAAATTTATTATTATCACAGATAACATGAAATGTTTTTTTATTATTTTTATTAGCCACAAAAAATAAATAAAAAAATAGAAAGTATATCAAAATTATAATCACACATTGTCTTAAGTGCTTATATACACTTCAGCTTACATTAAAAAAAAAAATAGAAAATATTATTTTTAAGGATTGAAATCGATGTATTAAACTAGACACTTTTATACGTAAAACATACTCCGTCATTCAGGTATCGGCTTTATGACATCAGATGCTGATTTTCAAACGTTTATATCTCAATGAATAATTACAGTAGGACTGTGAAACCCACACTATATTTCTTAGAATATAACGTACTTTAAATCTAAGCAAACTTGTTTTGTGCTCCTTTAAAAAAATTAAAATAAGAAAGAAGTGAGAGTGCCATGAGATCGGATGGAATACCAGTAAAAGTATGGAAAGTATTAGGGATTTTAGGTATAGGATAGCTGATGATGTTCCTAATAAGATACTAGTTGAAGGAAAAAGAAAGAAGCGAGGAGGAAGAGTTGTGTGATACCAATATTTAACGATAAAAATATACAAAAATGTGGAAATTATAGACATAAAACTTATGAGCCATAGCACAGATTAAATGAAATGTTTAATTTAATCTGCAGCCACAGTATGAAGATTTGGGAAAAAATTTAAGGTAAGAAGTGAGACAATTGTTACTAGAAATCAGTTTGGGTTTATGCCTGCGAGGTTAACAATAAAGGAGCCAATATTTTGTGTAAGGCAGATTGTAGAGAAGTAGAGAAAGGAAATTGTGTACGGTATTTATTGATTTAGAGAAGGTTTATGATACGGTTTCTACATAGGAAGATCTTAAAGTGGACATTAATGAAGAAAGGATTACCAAAGGTGTATTTGAACATGATTAAAGACATGTAAGAAAAAGATTAGGGATAGACTAAAGATAGGGGCATTGAAGAGAATATGAAATAAAGGATTAAATGTGGATAGATTTGTGACAAAATAATCCCTATTAGGTTAAAAAAAAATTTTATTAAGATAGTTGTTGAGACCTGCAATGAAACAGAATGTTGGCGATAGATAGGAAAATAGAATAGAGAATAAGTGTTGCAGAGATATAATGTTAAGATGGATGAGTGTAATGACTATAGGACAAAATAAATAAGAATAAATGAGGGAGAAAAGATTGTGATGCCTCGGGCATATATGAAGGAGGGAAGAGACTGAGGCAGTAAGATTAGTAAAGAAAATACATACTGATATAATGAGGGGAGAGGAAGACGGAAAAAAAGTAGGGGATGTGATGGTGAGTGACATGAAGAAAGTGGAGGTAAGTGAAGATGATAGTTAAGATAGAGAGTTAAGCAGTGGAATCATTTGGACTGCACAAGGAAGGTATACATTTGCATATTTCAAATTAAATATGATAGTTATTTCGCCCGATTTTTAAATTTACAGTTTGTAGGAAGTATTTTGGCATTTTTAGTCAACAAAACTTGGAAAAAAGTTGAACTAATTTTTTTTTTTGCTCATTTACGGTTTGAATTTTTAACACAAAATTATGTATATTTACAAAAAAATATATAAGATGAACAAAATAGTATTAATAGAATTTTTATAATTATACCTCTTGATCCTTGAAACATTATTATAGTTTAGTTAACAATAGTTAAGTGCAAAAATTGTATAAGTAATTGAAGGAAAATCCTACATAAACATTAAAATGACTCTTTTATCAAAATGTCTTAGGTATTCGTAACTTTATCATTTGTTAAAAAATAGTAAAATATTTATATTTTTCTAAATAAAAAGTTTGAAAAAAAAAAACAAATTTAACACAATAAAATTTATGTTAATTGTGCTATACCACTTTGTTTTACGTGTAAATTAAATCTCCAAAGCTTTTTTCTTAGGTACCGAGCAGTTTTAGCAGTAAAAGTGCATCTTTTCCAAATGAGTGATCAAGACTATCTACATTTTAATTTGGTAGATTTTTGATCAAACATCTTAAACTAATATTATAAATATTCGCTAAAATGTAAAATTTAATGTTCTATATAATTCAGTTACTATAATTATATCAAGTCACATGAACAAGTGACCCATGAAAAACATTTATATAAATTCTAGTTTTTACTTTTATATGGATGTACTTTTGCATTAAAACTACTGTTTCTCAGAAAATGAATTTTCTACAAGATATATAAAAAAAAAAAAAAAAAGTAGCTATAAATTGTGTTTATTAATTCTTGTAAGAGATATTAAAAAAGAATAAAATATACTTTCACAATTTGATATACCTAGATATTTTTAATAAGAGTAGCAATACATTTGGTAAACAAAACATTTTCAAGTAGGGAGGGGGGAAGTGTTTAAAAGAATCAGAATGAATACTAAAAAATTTTCCAATTGTCATAGAATAATGTTATATGTTGTTCTATTATGTGAACGATCCTTAAAAATCCACCAACCAACCGTCCATTCATTTTGCCCTAACTATAGTACAAATACACATATTTCTCTTCAGTTCTCGAGTTGATGATTTAGTATTTTTGATGTATATCAATACTATATGAAGTTGGTCAATCTTAAACATATTTTTATAAATAAATGCAAAATATAATTGATAGAAAGTAATAGTGACCTGAAATATTAAATTTTTAGATATTATACACAACACTAATCATTATTAGCAATAAAATTATATTTGAAAAGGAACAAAGTAATTTGTATAAAATTCATAGTCTAATAAGAATACATATAATTAAAACTATATGCTCGAAATAATTAAAATATATAAAACGACCTCAACATGTTTAATACCAATGTGATTTTGGTGATATACAACATCAGCAGAGTATTCTAGAACACTTTAAAAATCATATAGCAGTTGACGAATACCCATCGTCATCAGCTAGATAAGCACAACTTGCAATGATGAAGCGTAGTCATCACTAACATTGAACGTATTATATAGTTATAGATAGTTAGATATTATGACAAGCCAATAAAACTATAAATGTGGTGTATTTATTTTAAAATATTTTGAATATAATTATTTTATGTAATACATTTGACATTTTAATTACAATGAAAGTCAAAAATCTTAATAGAAAAGTATATCATATATACACAGCTGGTATAATTTCTTAACTTATCGTCTTTGGTTCCATGATCCAGGCACTGTGGGTCCTCCACGTCCCATTGGTGGTCCACCACGGCCCATTGGCGGTCCACCACGGCCTCGGCCACGTCCAACTATTGTAAAATAAAAATATTCCAATTTACATTTTTAATAAAAAATAAAATAAAAACATTCAATTTACCCGATGATCGTATCATTCCACTTTTCCCGCGTCCTGCCGCTCCACCCATAGTCATTTTACTTTTAAACATAGGAGCATTCCGCAGCATATCTGGTAATATAATGAAACGCACTTTTGATCCTCTTACATACACGTTCTCCATTTGTGCAACACGTCCATCCCTGTATGTAACCGTGACATGTGAAACCTAAATAATGTTTATATTTTATTTTGTTGTCCGTAAAATAATAAAAGTTTATTATAACAATATAACGTTTCAACATTACTTGACAATTCATGTTGTCTTCAGCTTCTATGAGCTTACCGCGATAAACTTCACCATCGATCGTTTCACAAGTAACGATATGCCCTTCAGCTTCGTGCAATACTTTAATTGGAACACCAATAGACATCTTTAATAATCAAAAATTAAATATCTTCTACAAAAAAACGTATTAAAACGTTAAAAGAATTGCTTTTCAAAACAACAACAAGCTCTGAACTCGGAACAATACGATACGAATTACGATATGTGAAATGTACAGTACTAGTAGTACTACAGTTTACTGTTTAGTATTTACTATTTACCACCGAACTATGGCATAAACATGAATATAACCTTAAAATAAATGTTCACTGTGTAATTTACGACTGTAACCACTGTCCATTTTCATTTTTCATGATTAAAAAATATTTTTGTGATAATACATATCAAATTTAAATTTATCAAAATATCAATCATCTTCAAATCAATTTACTACTTAGTATTTAGTAATCTTGGAGTTGTAGAGACGTGTGAGGCGTTAAGACGTTAAGTTGTAGTACGGTTGTTATTCATTCGAGTTTCGATTATTGATTTTTATATTATTATATTGTACTGATCATTTGTATAATGGATACATCTACTCAATACAGCATGCGTTGGGATGACTTTTCATCCCATTTTACGAGTGAATTTGAATCACTTCGAAACGATGAACAATTCGTCGATGTTACATTATGTTGCGACGATAAATTCATTAAAGCTCACAAAGTTATATTATCCGCATGCAGTCCTTATTTTAAAAAAATACTCATGGTAAAATTTACATTAAATTTATGTTATTTTAGTAGGTAATTAATTATAAAGTAATAATCATTACCTACATACAAATATAATATATATTTTATTTATTTCCATACTTATAAAATTTTATTATATTTTACTGAAAATATTAGATTGTGTTCTAAAAATATAAATATTAAATATGAGACTAAGTTTCCAAGAATAAGAAAGAAATTTGGGTGGGTATTACAATGCCAGTGAGCAGATAGATTATTATTCCAAATACTGATGGACTAGTTTCACACAAGACACATATTTATAGGTAGTTTCTTATACAATTATTTTTTATAAACATAAAACACCAATAAATATAGTATGTTTTTATGGGTTTTAATTTTAAATGCAAATTTCTACTACTGTCTTGCTTATTTTATGTATACAACACTACTGTTATTAACCACATATTATTATGTATAGATGAATCCATCGAAACATGTCACAGTAATTATGCACAATGTGGAATATGAACTTATGAAGACATTAGTTGACTTTATGTATTTGGGAGAAGTACTTGTGAATCAAAATAATGTTGATAGGTTATTTAAATTAGCCAAAACATTTAACGTACAAGGATTTCAAAATGGATTCAATAAAAATGAAGTTAGTATTAAATTCAAAGTATACATTTTTATTTTACCTATCGGATTCTTCAAATTTTGAATTTATTTTTTCTCAAAATGACCAACATACAAAATAGATTCTAATGACAGAATTATTATTTTCGAGAATGATTTATTCAGTAGTTCTAGTTCAATGAATGATATAATATAATAGATGTACATGCAAGTATTTACATTTTAATTATAATTATTCATTGACAAATGATATATTGTACTAATATGTAATACATTCTTTGTAAAATTTTTATTTAACTAATTACATTTATAATCTAACTATGTGTGTATATATAATATAATATATATATTAATTTCTAAACTTTTCACAAATAATCCCATTCTTGAATATCTTTTGAAAGGAATGTTTCTTTGAATTTTTGTAAGTGTTAATTTGAGAAAAAAAATGTTGTTGATTCATAAAAAATATATATTAAAAACCTATTACAGAACTCAATTTTGCCATCATTATGTCAAAATGTAGAGCAGGATGTATCAAAAACCGAAGTTATTGATTCAATCGATAACCATGATGATGGATTATTTGCTAATCAACTTGATCAACTTAACCAACTCGTAAATACTAATGAAATAATTGTATGTTCTGTATATTTTATTAAAACTTTATTATTTTAATTAATTTTTTTGTTACGTTTATGTATTACAGAAACGAAGAAAAATAGAATCAAATTATTGGCAGCCATCTTCTGAAACATCTCTAACAACAACCCCTGATAAACAAAGGTGTCATTCTTTGGATCCAAGACCATGTCCTGAGTGTGGACGACAATATAGTAGTTTATCTAATTTACGACAACACATTGAATTAATTCACAAACCGGGTTGTGTATTGTGTCCTTTATGTGGTAAAACATTCAAAAATAAGCTTTACCTAAGACGACATTTTATTAGTTTTCATGAAATGTTACCATCCAAAGTACAAAATACATCTGACCCAAGTACACCATATGCTTCAAATCCATTACATTATCAATCTGATCAAAATCAACAAAGATTACAAATCAAAGAGCAGTCTAATAGTCAACAGTTAAGTTCTACTTGTTTCGTCCAAAGTATACATCCACGTTAAATATAGAATGAAGTTGAAACTAATTTTTAAATATATATTATTATTAATGATGAAGCGTCAGAAGGGATAGTATCTACCCATCTTTTAATAGTTGAATTATTTTTTTATAAATGTTAAGGAAACATTAAGAGTATGTGATATCCGCTTTTGATATCTCCATCTAACCGATAATATAGGAAATTAAGTTCATCATTTTTATAACAACTTTATTATTTTTAATTTTAGAGTTAATTGATCTAATTAATACTAAATGTATAGGTCATTATGGAGATCATTATCTATGCTGTAGGGTTGATTCTTTTTTGTAATTTTAATTTAAAAGAGAAATTCATCTATTTAAATTATTGGAATTTAAAATAGTTCTCTTTCCAAAATTATAATTGTCATAAAAATCAAAGAAAGATTGCAAAAGTATACATAATGATTTTGTCTATAAATTTAATAATAAGTAAATTTACTGTAATATTAAAAATTATGAATTGTGATGAGAATGCTAAATGTACGTTTTGTTTATTATTAGTCGGTTAGGTTAGAGACAGCAAATGTGAGTACTATGTCCTCTTAAGAAAACTACTAGGAAAATCAATTGAGTAAAGTTTATTCGCAATAATATAAGACATGTCTCGGACAAAAGCACAATTGATGGAATTCATGCTACTTGTATGAATGCGGCATTATTATATTGTTTATTAATTTATTAATATTATGTGTACATACTTCACTACTGATTATTGTTAGTCTTATTGAGTATTATCAAAAGTAATATGTTTAATAGTCCATTTGTTAAAAAACAGGCTTTTTTTGTGCAATTATATTAAATATGTATAATTAACTAAAAGTATGCTATTTTATGATCTCTAAATTAAGTATTGTAAGAAGATGTTTAATAATTTTTAATTTTCTGCATCAATTAAGACTAATATTTAGTCTTACTTAATTTTATTTATAAAACTATTATAATGGTGTTCATATTTGTCTTTCAAATAAGTCTGAAATGTATTAAGACATTTAGATCAATCATCTATCAAATCAATATTGTGTATGAAAATTATATAATGTTACTTATATAGTACCATTTATTATTTACTATAATGATTGGTTTTGTACGGTAGCAGTTTTGGCAAACTTTCAAGAAGAGGGGGACCGTTTTAGTGAAAATAACACCAAAAAATAAGTAAAAGAATCATCCTCTAATTGGATAGTCCATCCAACCATGCTGAATGCTGTTACATTAAATTTGATGGTTCTTTTACAATTTAAATTATCGTACATCATTGTTTATTAATATTTATATGTAAAAGAGCATTAATCAAGGCCTAAGAAAGAGAGCAGTCACCTCTATTGTCCCCTCTCAAAACCACCACTGGTTTTGTAATTGCTTCTTCCAGAAATAGTTATTTAAATATATCATTATATTAGAAACTATGAAACAAAAATGAATATGTTATATTATAGGTAGATATAATATATGTCTTTTTATTAATATTAGATTATCAATATTTAATTTTTAAAATTATTGTTTACCTATTTATCAACTTTAATATTTATAAATATATTTTCATAATTTATATATGTATACATTGTGTATCTAATTTGATAAGTATAAATTGGGATTAGTAAGTGTACTTATTAGTTATTACAATTAAATAATGAATTGTATTTTAAAAATTCTATTGTATAATATTGTTAGTTAATTTTACTTCCATTTTTATTATTTAAATAGTTATACATATTTATCAATTATTATTTTGTAAGATTTATCAAAATTTAAATCAAATATCACATTATCAATATACATAGTTAATGTAATTCATGTAACATATTTTTAATGACTTTTAATTGTTTAGACAGACTAAATGCTCTATGATTATTTATGGGCTTAAAGGAAATGTTTGAAAAGCAATAATTCTTATGCGTTCTTAATTCCTTTATTTTGTTTCACCAGAGATTGTTCGTGTTCATGCATATATAATGATTAATGACATCTAGCCTTAGCAATACAAATTTTCCTTCTCTATTGTCAAACTTAGACTGATCTGATCAAGTATATTAGGCAAGAACAATGGTTGAGGTGTTTTGTACCTTCATCTTGTAAATGATCTCTTGTAAAATACAGTATGTTTATATTTATAGTATCATAACAGCTGCTGTGGATGTTAAGATGTAAACATTCTAGCCGTTATTGCCTATAATCAATAAGTATGTTTTTTGATCAAATTATTCAAAATTTAGTTGCCGCTAGAATACATACACTAGGATATACAGTTCAGGACATAAATAGGACCATATGAACATAAATATATTTCAGTTTTTAAAGCATCGATGAAAAATATATTAAATCGACAAAAAAAAAAAAAAAAAAAAAAAGAAATAAACATTTCTATTTTTCATCATAATAATCTTATTCATCATGTAACACGTACCCGTAGAAAAAAAATATTTCCTACAATATGCCATTATCATCATCATTATAATCATAATCATCATTATCATCATCATCATAATCATCATTATAGATGAGATTATAATGATGATGATGATGGCATATCCTAAATCACTAAGTACCTACTAATGATAAAAATCCTTGAACCATAAAATTGTAAAAGTGTGTGAATAACTAAAATAATGTTAAATATATCTATGATACCTATAAGTTTTAGTTTTTGTAATAAAATGTAGCTAGGTATTTTTCCCAAAATTTTATTTCTAGTGAAAATTAAAATTTCTCTTAATAAATAACTAATTAATAAAATATTTATCTTTACAATACATCATTGAATTAATTAAAAATACCAATAAAAATTAATTAACAACGAATACATTTATGTCAACTGTATTTTGTTTTTATTTATCAAGAAAAATTTGTAGGAGGAGGGTCAAACATATATTTCTCAAAAAGACAAAATTAAAGTTTTTGTATTTCCGATTTTGTTTATTTTTGAATATTATAATGATAATTATTATTTAAGTAGAGCATAATCAATTACATATTATTGGACTGGGATTTTTTTTTTAAGTATTTTGACAAGTGTATAAATAATGCGGAAATTAAATTATAAATTTTATTTAAATGTAATTTATCGAAAAAAATGATTCCAACATATAATAGATTATGCTCATTTTGGTAATTATTACTATAAGACAGAACACATAAATTATTATATGCAAATAAACTATTAATCATAAAGTTGGAAATCCGATTGTATTATGTTGTACGTTATGTTAGACCAAAGGCAATTGAGTCGGGTACTATGTCATTTGAAACCTTTATAATTAAAACTCCATTTTTAAAATTAAAATATTTGCACTAAACATACAATTAAATACAAATACAAATAAACAATAACAATTTAATAGCTAATAGTTAGAAATCTTTGAGATATGATAAAATATGTTGTGGCTCTTTAATATTATAAATTTTATTTTTAGATAGAAAGTGCTTAAAAAGCTTCACATATATAGTCTTTTCATTTATCAATAAATTGAAAACTCAGTTTGCCAAAATTGTAAATTTCCCATTAGTTTTTCAAATAGTGATAAAAGAAAAATCTTATCCAGGGGTTAGGGCCAGCGAAAGGTTTTGTTAAACCTTGAGCAAAATATCGCTTTAAAAAATAGAGAAAATAGCAAAAAAAAAAAATGATCATTCACCATTTACATGGTGTTTGTCACACACTTGTCAGAACTGGGTCCTTGGACAGTATATTATTATTTTACATTTTAAAGCAAAGATAAAGTATTGCATTCTAAAAACAATTCTGAGTAGTTTGGTGTACTGATATATATTATTATTAAAAAAAAAAAAATTATTTATTATTTTCTGTTTTTTCAACGAAAATTAAAAAATTACCTCATTACCTTAAAACTTCTATTTTTCTTCTACCCAAAAAAAGTGTACATCACACAAAATAAAATACATCATTATAAAACTAATAACTTCAATGGTTAAAAATCTAAAAGATATAAGCAACATATTTTTGAATTTTTTGATAAACTTCACGTTCAAAATTGTATTTTGACTGTGATTATTTATCATTGAATTGTTTAATTTTCTGTTCAACTTTTGTAGAATCAAATTAGAAATAATTAGGTAAGAAATTAGGTTAAGAAACATACTTCATGATATAGTTTATTAGTAAGGTTAACATTGTTTACCGTATTTAAAATAAATGTACAATCAATGTAAAATAATAATTCATTTCAATATTTGAACTTTATGAGAATGCTACACATTTTTTAAGAGATTGTATGCAAGCAATTTTCAAGACATTTTTAGAAATATAAAAATATAATAATTTAAAAGTAATTTAAAATTGGTCCCGTGTCTACCACTTTTTATTGTTGTGCAATCACATTTATTAAAAAAACTTATTTACGTAAGTGTTAAAATAGGGTTTTAAAGTAAAAACACCTATTATCAAATCAAAAAAGGACATTATTTTGGAGTTAATCTCATTTTGGATTTTTTATTTATAAATTAAAAGTAGTTATTGTAGTTTTTTTACTTTAATTTTTTTTAAAGCATTAAATTAAAAATTTTAAATGAGGTTCACTCAACAATTTTGTTCTCTATTGATTTAATAATAGATATTTTAAATTTAATATCATTTTAAGATACCGTTTTAATAATTTCACTGTAATCACTGAAAATTATCGGTGTAACATCCTCTTATAAAGCAATAAATTATTACTTCTTATTTGATAATATATAATCATAAACAGACCAATGAATTTGTTACAGATTAAATTTTAAATTATTATATAGTAGGTATATAAGAAATTAATAAATAAGACTAGGAACTAATATTAGCAAAATGTATAAAATTTTTAAATTGTATGTTAATTCATCTACAAAAATAGAAGGAATATGTACCAGTGGCATAATTGAAGTTTTATTAACGACAATGAACAGAGTGATCGATCTTTGTATCATTTTCATTTTAACTACTGACATGTATAGCGTATGTGCGCATTTGTGTACGAGTTGGTCTAAATTAAAGAGTGATAATTATTATGTAATTATACGAGAGTGATGATGGCCCGATCGCCACTAAATAAAATTCACATTCCTTCTTATTTAGAATAAAGTATACTTAATATCTATAATGAAACATTTTGATTATTTCACAATTTGTTATTTTACATTTCTAAGGCCACACATAAATTATATAAATATAAATTATAAAAAAAATAATATAGTTTGTTTTATATTAAAAGTAAAATATCTCATTTCTAAAAAAATAACAATAAATAATATTAAAAAGCGAACACAAAAGTATATAAAAAAAAAATTATATATATAATGATAACAGTCATGGGTTAGTAATTGTTTTGGCATATAGAACTTTTGACACATTAAAATAAAACTAATTAGAGATTCTTTTTACAATAAATTATAAAACTAAATTAATTTATCTATACTTTTTATTTCATGTGATATTTAAAAAAAGTATTTAGATGTGTTTTATATACCTATTAAACTATTCTGTTTCAGTATATATTAAGGGGATAAAGATATAAAATAAATTAAAAAGTTAAATTAAATTAAACACATAAAGTTGGAAAACATATAATGATGTAAATATGACACAAATGAAAGATATGGATGGCTAAATAATAATTCAGAAAGGTTCAAAAAAATTATTTACTATTTACTAGAGTTTGATATCTTAAAATCTTTTTGAATAATGAACATATTTTGACTTCAATCTACTACTTAAATTCTGTAATTTTGTTAAAAATATGATAAAACACGATAGATTTAAAAACATTTACATTAAGTTGGGTAGAATCTTTGTGATCAGTTGATCACCACTACTATTTACATTATGTAAAATATTAATTATTAAATTAGTAAAAATAAACCGACAAAATAATAAAAGGGTAAATAGATACTAATATAGTATTAATTACATTTTTATAATATATTTTTAACTAATTTGTAATATTAGTTTATGTAAAAATTGACATTAAGTTCAATTTTTGTACGTATTAACTGCTCTTATAGCACAACATAATATTAATGCCAAAACTAAACCAAAGAACTCAACTGATCCAATTGCTACCAATATTACCAAGAATATAATCATGCTTTTCCGGGATGTATACAATAATTTCTCAGTGCAACCCTAAAAATAAAATACATACATTATTTAATATTTATTTAAAGAAGTCACAGTCATTATTAACTATTATGCATTTTTTTTTAAATAGAATTACCCTTAACTTTAATTTTAAACTTGAGATTTACTAGTTTAATACTAAAAAGTTAATGTTTACAGGTTTTGAACTATTAAGTATCCAAGTATAAATTATATAATTTATATATAAAATTAGAAAATGGAATATTTTCTAATGAATTTACAAAAATCATTTCTAGAATATCTATTAGTAAAGTATTTTAAAAAGAAAAGTTCAATATTATTATTATATAATAATATATAATATATAAGAAATGTATATGTTCGTTATTAATACTAAATATTAATTTACCATAGTATTTTTATTTAAACAAATAATTAAAGAACTTGCCTCAGAATAAATTAAATTAGAAATTGGTCCTGAAGCTACAGCAGTTTGAGCTTCTGTACATTGTTTAGTATCACCTTTACAACATGAAGCTGGAATTTTATATGATTGTTCTGGAGAACTTATCGCAAGTCCCAGACTTTCAGTCTGTGGGTTGTTATATTTGCTTCCAGCCCAATCAGATGGACCAGATGCACCACAACACTCAAACTATAACATAATAAAAAATAGTTATAATGGTAATATTATACAAAACAAAGAATTCAAAAAATTAATAATAATATAAGGTATGACATTAGAACATTCAATTCCTAATTAGGTGAAATTGTTTTTATTAGTTTATAAATGCCAAATTATTATAAGAAAATATGATAAGATAATAAAAAAAAAAAAAAATTTAACCTAACTAAAGGTTCGCAATGTATTGTAGCAGTAGTGAGACGGAAGTTGTAAAATTGCAATCGTTACGTAAACATAAAACTGCTAATGTCAATACACTGCAATAGTAAAATATCGCCACCTGGTTTTAAAAAAAATCACAGTATGCTCTATTTTCACGCTACCGCTGAGTAGTAAATTCTATTTGACTGTATGATTTTCCCTTGAATTATCCACTATATATTCTTTTTGAATACATGTAATTAACTAAATTAATTAAATATATGTTGATAATAGAGATGGGCCGAACAGTTCAGAGAATGAAAAATTAAACTGAATTCAAGTAGTAAAGTCAAACCGAACCAAACTTGGATGAACATTTTTAATGAAATCCAGTATGCCATAACTAACCTAACTTGCTTATTTACATTTTGGTACTCTACCCTTAAGTAATTATTCAGACGGCACTGTCATGAAATCAAAGTTTGATTCAAGTTTAATATTAAAACTAAAAGTTTAGTGAAAAGTTCAATCTTAAACTTTATAGTTTAGTTTGACATCTTAATTTTGATAAATAAATATGTTTTGTATACAAAAAACTTGTTTTAAAATAAATATCTATCAGTTTATTATTATGTTTGTAAGTGCAAATAATAAAATTTTAAAGAATTTCTGTGTATACAAATTAATACCTATATAAATTATAAATATATATGTGTATAAATAATGTATTTTTATAAGATTATACATATATATATATGCTCCCGTTCCGCTACAGTCATAGACATATAAATATATGTCTAAGGCTACAGTATGTGTGAACCAGTTAATATGTAAGTATAAAAAAATGAGTCTTTACATTTCAAAATTAAAAAAAAAAAAAAAATGGGTGTTCGGTAAACTAGATTTATTCCATACTGATCAAGTTATCTTGTTTCAATTGAAAAATGTGAGTGAGTTTGATCTTAAAAAAAAATCGGTGTTGGAATATTATTATAAATTTGAAAGCAATAACCACTAGCAAATAATTTATTTGAAAAATCATTCAATAATTTTATTAGAAAAATCATTCAGAGGCAAAACTCAGTATATAATATAATAAAAATAATGAAGAAATATGCCTACTTAATATTACTGAAATTAAATGTGTAAAATTAACAATCTAAATTTACATCATTTTATTTCCCAAACTATTAAGGGTGGAAGATGGTTCTCGATAGCTACAATAAGCATAGCTACCAAATTATTGGATGGGTTCGGTAATTATAGTCGGCTTGTATCAGAGACTAGGCGATACTAGTGAGAAATATCTCATTAGCTGCTTAACTATTACTTAGTCGAACTGGGGACCTCGTACCCCAAAATACACATTTCGACCACTTATCCCCAAAATAATTAGAAGTATACATTTTTAAGGTAGTTAATACTTACACCAATTTGTATGGCATCAAATGTTTCAGTACGTCCTTCAATTGAACCATATTCAGATTGAACAGTTGTCTTCACTGTGTATCGAAGTAATTCTTCTAATTTTTCATTATTTGCATACATCCACACAGCAGCTGATATTTGAGCAACAAGAACAGTAAGCAATAAACAGAAATACTGAAAATAAAAATACAATTTATGTGTACATTTTAATATATTCATATACAATAAACATTTTTTTTTGCATTACAAGAACAAGTGAACATTGGGATTCACTAATAGCAGCTGCACAACCAAGAAATCCGACGATCAGAAGTAATGCTCCCACAAATAATATTAGATAAACACCTGTATAGTAACTGGCTTCATCTTGAGCCATACTTATAGAAAATGTGGGATCAATCCATAACCATACTGCAAGCATTATCAACAGTAGGCCACATGACTGAAAGAAAAAATAATAATAACAAAAAGTATCTAGGTTCTACATAAATAATTTAGTTAATGTATATTTCTGTCGTAAGTTATATTATTAGAGGAAAAGTGCTGAATGAGAATTTCAGGGTTTTCATTCTTATTCCAGAATAGAACAATACTACTAATTATCATAAAACGATATAATAATGTATTAAATCTTAGGATGTCTAAGTAATTTTAACATTTAAATAACAATGAAATTAATAAAAATTTTAAAAACATGAAATCACGCAGTGAAAGCACAGAATTATTGTATTCTGCGGTGAAAGCACGGTTGTACAGAAAATTTTTGTTATAAAGCTGTCATAATTCGACAGTTAAATCAACTATTAGTTCAGTGATTTTAATCTAAAATTTTTAGTCATTTGTGACTTATGATAACATGAATATATTTAATGTTGGCCGGGAATATACGTATAATGCATTTCCGACTGACCATACATATTTTACTTAAGTTTGTGCGCGTGTGACGTATATATATAGACATCGTTCAAATAAATTAAATTTTAAACTGTTTTATTTGATCTGCCAAATTAAGACTTTTAATACCGTTCTCATGGCAGGGAAAAATGTTAATAGGTAATCTTATAGTCTGGTCTAGAATAACAGATCGAGTGGAAACATTTTTAGTGAATTATGTTCCCAGTGAAAAATTGATTGGTATAATAAGTATAACATTGTAACTTAAGTAGGTATATAAAACATTTAAAAATACTTATTATATTGATTATTAATTTCAAAATAGGCATTTATGTTCTGTGTTTATGTATTAGGTCTTCGACGTTCAAACCTTAAAAATCAAATCTACCTACTTTAAAACATAAACAATCAATAATTGGCACATAACGATACTCACCAAATAGAGGATATTGAGAAGAGTGACTACATGTTTCATGAATGCGTAACAACCCGTCAAAGCCATGTCGCCTGTATCTGTTTATCCCTTAAAATTGTAACTTAAACGACCCCAATAAACGGCAAACCTAAGCGTAAGCTTTTTGACAGCTTTAAGCTTTCCTTAAATGGTCATGTCGTTGTCAAAACCACTACTGCTGCCTACTCCTACCTATTATAATTTATAAATTTACAATAATAATAATATTATCAGTTTGCAGACGAGAATATCAGTGTACACAACACTGTCTGTACGACAACATTCTGTGATATAATACCATTTAGTACAGAATTCCCAGTGAAATCCTTAAGGTCTATGTTTGTAGCACTGTAGGGGTTGTACATTTTCAATATTCGTGATAACTAAAATCGTAAAAACTAAAGATGACAATAACAACCTTGGGTCATTTCCAAGTCTTCTATTAATTCTAAAAAGAAAAAGCTGACATCGGCAGTGATTTTAATAGACACAGTAAAACAAAAGATTGCGTAAAATGAACTTTTGGAGTTGACAGTGTCATCGCTGGCCAAATTTGTTCTCCGTTGTATCTCAATCGGTCATCAATTTGTGAGTGAAAATCGATCAACAAATATGTCCACACCAGCTAGGAGAAGATTGATGAGAGACTTCAAAAGGTAAACAAATACAGTATTGAATAAAATCATTCTAATTATACGTTGAAAATACAATGTTTTATCACTAAAATCCAATATAACAATATTAGATTACAGGAAGATCCACCGACTGGTGTTAGTGGAGCACCTACTGACAATAATATTATGATTTGGAATGCTGTTATATTTGGGTAAAACTATACCTATTTTATTTAGTATTGATAGATGACCATAATTGAAATAGGATTATTTTCTAGGCCACATGACACACCATTTGAAGATGGTACATTTAAATTAACTATTGAGTTCACCGAAGAATATCCAAATAAAGCACCAACAGTAAGATTTGTATCAAAAATGTTTCATCCAAATGTGTATGCCGATGGTGGTATATGCCTAGATATATTACAAAATAGATGGAGTCCCACATATGATGTGTCTGCCATACTAACTTCAATCCAAGTATGTATACATAATATTAATATTTTCTTTTAAATGTATTTCTTGTACTTGTGTAGTTTGCTATTTACCTACCTCGTGTTTTATAGTAGGTATAGGTATGTAACCTACTAATGATAGTCAAGACTCTCAATTGTGCGATTTACCATGCGGTTAAAAAAAAGTTTGGGTGTTTTGGATATTTTTCCTATACAAGCTGAAATTATTTTGGGTACAATTTTTAGTCCTGATTTAAGAAAAATGGTCAGGCTTTTTTAAGTTTTTGATTTTTATAAAATTTATAATAGGTACTTTAATTTAAAACTTAATAACAAAGCTAAAAATCAAAACCTGGTTTATACAGTGCCTACTTTAATTACATTGAAATTTAAACTTCTGTATGTTGCTAATATAAATTTTCTGTTGTTTTTTTTTTTTTTTTGAGAGGGGGCAGACTGGGATAGTTTGTTTTATATAAGTACCTATATTTTTCTTGAATTAGATAGGGCTAGGCTTGATAGAAAATATTTGAAAATGGCAATTTTATTCTATGTTAAAATATCCAAAAATAAGATATAATAAATATATATAAATTTGTATATATAGAAAACTTACAGAAAATAAAACAATTTTCAATGTGTAGTAATAGAGAATATCTTTTGCAGATATTGTAGTATGTTACACTACTTATTATAAATATGTAATTTCTATATTATATTGATTTTTTTATATGCTTATTGTTCAAAATATTAAAATTAATTATGATAATTAATAATATCTAAATTTATTAATAATTAATTTCGTTTATTAATAAATCTTTTAATATCGAGTTATAAACTTCAGTTCTTTCTAATATTACATTAAATTTAAAGATTAAAACACCATAGATAATGTATCTATGGTGTTTTATTTTTAAATTGTAATTTTAAATTTATTTCAGATATGTATTTTTAATTATTAAAAATAATTATCTTTGATTAAAATAAAAATTGGAAAAAAAAAGTCATAGGCTTTTATACTCTTCCCCGTAACCGTCCCTAAGTATTACTTCGGTGGAGGAAAGCTACCCTAGTCTTACACTTCCACTTACCTCTATCTCTCACTTCTTCCCCCTTCTTTATATCACTTTCCATCATATCCCCCACATATTTTTCGGTCTTCCTCTTCGCCTCTTTTCATTAACATATATATTTCCTTTACTAATCTTACTGTCTCAGTCTCTTTTCCCTTCTTAATATATGCTCGAACCATTTGAATTTACTCTCTCTCATTTTGTCAACTATCAAAGCTACTCTTATACTACCTCTTTATATACTCATTCCTTATTTTATTCTCTCTACTTACTCCACTCATCCATCTTAATATAAAATTTACCTTTCAATCTAATAGAGATTCACACAAAACTCCTGATACTTTTCTTCACTTCATCCATCCATACATAATGATATCCTTTTCGAAGTCTCTATCTTTCTGTACAATAGACCCTTAATACTCGAACCTCTCAACCTATCTCACTATATCATCACTCAACTTTATTTATTGCCTTTCCTTGTTTTTTTTGTGTTCCCTTTTATCAAAATCATATTCTATATTTTGTTTTATCCTTAGTAATCCTTAGTCATTTACTTTCATGAGTTTCCATCCATTATTCAAGTCTACCATTCACTTCCTCAGCAATCTTCTATCAGCACTATATTATTTGCAAATAGCATGCACTATGGCATCTCACCCTGTATATTCTTTGTTATTTCATACATTACCAAAATATGTAAGGGTCAAAGCTGAATCCTGGTGCATGCACCCTCACTCTGATCCTAAAATACCAAGTTTCTCCACACAGACTCATCACTCTTGTATTCGTCTCTTCATACATATCTTCAATAAAGTTCACAAACACCTTTTTTTTTGTTTTTTCCTTTACCTTTACCTTTACCTTTCATTAATGTCCACTTGAAGATCTCTCTAGGAACCCTATCTATCATAGGCCTTCTCTAGATCAATAAATACCATACACAATTTCCTTTTCATTTCTCTACACTTAAAGGCTCTATTGTTTGTTGACCTCCCAGACATAAACCCAAACTGAATAAATATTTCACTTCTTAATCTCTTATCTATTATCTCTTCTTGAATCTTCATAATGTGGCTTATAAGTTTTATTCCTCTATAATTTCCACATTCATGTACATCTCCTTTACCCTTAAATATTAGTACCACACAACTCTTCCTCCACGCTTCTGGTAATTTTCTTCAATTATTATCTTATTAAAGAACTTTGTCAGCCATCCTATACCTAATACTTTCCATACTTTTACTGGTACTACATCCGACTCCACTGTTTTCTTATTTTAATTTTTTTTAAAAGCACTCCACACTTCCTCTTCCCTTATTAAATTTGTCATACCCTCTAAATTCCATTCAACTCGATCAATTGTCTCTCTCGGAAATTCTTCATTTAATACCTCGATTATTTTTTCCATCTCTATCACTTTCTTGTCTTGTATTAACCACCCTCATATTCTTATCTTTTATACACCAAAGTCCTTGGTTTTTTTTTTCTCTTTCCTTTTCCAACCTGTACACTTCTTTTGTTTCTAACCTCTCATACACCTCATCATATTATTTGCAAATAAATTTGAGGAAAAATCAAAAAATACTGTATCATTTGATAACGTCATATTTTCGATTTTATATTTTATCCTCCTTAAAATTGAGAAAAAGTATTGTAACTCCGATCTATGATTAGAATTTAGAAACGACAATATTTCCATCCAAAATTAATTATTTAAAAATTAAAAACCGCTGTAATTTGAGCCATGGATCATGAAAACATCAAAATAACTTAAAACAATTTAGCATATTCAATTTCAAAAAAAAAACATTTTTATAGATAATCAATCCTCTTTTTCTTCTAAAATATTTGTGATTTTGATGACTCGCGATATATAATATATTAAAATCCAGTCAGTAAAGGTTAGAAGCATTTACTATAGGAAACATGTAATTTTAATACGCAGTTATTAGTATCCATAGGTATATTTAAGGAAGTTCTTAGAAGGGCGCCTCCACAGTGTGATTTTTAACCAAATATATTAAAAATAAATGTAATTTTAAAGAAATTATACATAATATCAATAAATTGCATCAGAAAATTGATAAGCAAATTAAGATCACATAAATAAGTAGGTATACCTACTTATTTTCAATATTAATTAATATTATAATTCAACATCAGGGATTGTAATAACCATAATAATTGTAATTAAATAATTTGTAATAACATAATAGGCGCATAGCCATTCATTTTGAACTACATATAAATTGCCCAGGTCCAGTCACCATCTTTAGTCTGCCGCATGACATGTCAAAAAGCCTATAAAGTATAAATCTTATTATTTTATTGAATAATATATAATATGAAGTAAATTGTATAAGTATACCTAAGTACTGTATTAGTAAAATGATTTTTGTTAAGTAGAATATTAGGTACATGTGTGTATAAATAAATAGCATATTAGACAAATATTAAGTATTTAATAGATCAGTAGATATTTTAACTGTGGAAAATTTGGTTTTTGACCTGTCAAGACAAATTTTAATAGAGAGTCTAATAATATAAATGACCAATAAAATATTCATGTTACTTTCTTTAACCATTCATATTTTTATTTTCTATAATATAAATATTATATAATTTTTTTTTTTTTTTGTTTTCTAGTCTTTACTAAGTGATCCAAATCCAAATTCGCCAGCCAATTCAATGGCGGCACAGTTGTACAAGGAAAATCGACGTGAATATGAGAAGAGAGTGAAGGCGTGTGTAGAACAGAGTTTTATTGATTAATTGTTTTGAAGTCTGCTTACATTTTCATCCTTAGTATTTATCGAATATAAAGAAAAATAAACATATTATATATATATATGTATTCACACATTTCCCAAAAAAATTCAATATTTTTATTTTATGAATTTAATTTTTCTTTAATTTGGTAAACCATTGTTATATTTTTTGGCTTAAACTAACATAATAAATATATAATTTAAAAGTAAAATGATCGAATATGTTTTAATTATAATCAAATTGAGTACTTTTGGATAGTTTGTGCAGGTCTAGAAAAGAGTAAGGTGTTAGGAGCTTAGCCTATCCCACAGTTAATATTCGCTTGGTGAAATTGGCTTCTTTTAAACTTCAAATATATTTGCATAAAAACAGGTAAGATAGACAAGATAATGGAGGGAAAGTTATTTTGGAATTATATACAATGGCCAGTGGTGAAGCCAGAGGTAAGGATGAATTATTAAATGACCTTTATTTTACTGAAGTAGTAATTAGTCATGTGTAAATATTTCTTTTATGTTTTCATGCATGCCGTCATCACATGATGAGTCATGCTGGTTTTATAATTTCGTTCACAGTTTTAATAATAAAATTATTTTGTAATAGATTTAAATCATCCTAACACAAATTATTTTTAATTTTTGATGTTCTATTACTTTACTAGTAATTCAATTCTTAAACAATCTTTAATTCTTAATTATTTTTGACTTATTATAATAATTTAATTATAATAATAATGTTTATTTTGTGATTAGATTCTAGAAAATATTCTGCAGGCTTACGAGTTTCTGGATTTTAAATACTTATGTATTCTTTAAATTATATACCTATGTTTCTTATTATTTTATTCATTATTTTAGCATTCATCACAATAAATTCCTGATTTTTCATTTTCAACTACTTTGTTTTTTATGTTGCTTCATGAAGAGTCTTTGGCAGTGGAGTTTTTAAGTGCTAAATGTCTTTGGTATTTCCATAAATTAGCGGTGTTAAACTTCTTTAATTTTAATTTTGTAAACACTTAGGTAATCAAGCCAAACTATAAAGTTCAAGATTGAACCCAAACTAAATTCTTGAAATTGGTTAGATTTTCAAATTTTAAACGGTTCAACTCACCTTTTATAATTTTTATTACTATCAAACCACTATAAAAAGATGAATATTAATTTAATTTTAAATCTGTGGTAAAAACACAGTTTAACTTTTTATCTTTAATTTTGCTCAGATCTCTTATTTGTTCAAAACACCACAATTATGGAAATTATTAAAGAGCGTGTTTACTACAAAATATAATAATCATTCAATAGACATATGTTCCACACAGTAACCAGTCCACACACTGGCGTTGAAATAATTTTTTCGAAGTTAAAAATTATTAAGAACTATCTAAGAAGTACAATACCTCAAGATCGGCTTTCTGGATTAGCTACACTTTCCATTAAAAATAAATTGGCAGACACATTGGATTATGACTAAATTGTTAACCGATTTGCATCAACATAAGCAAGAAAAAATAATTTTAATCATTATAATTAGCTATATAAAATATAATTTTTTCTTTCTATGTATGCTTTTATATATATATATATATAATATATATATAATATATATATATATATTACATATTTTATAAATAAAAAGTATTATATACAATTTTAATATTAAACAATAAGATAAATATTATTCTTGTTATTCTATTAAAATGTTTAATAATAATAAAATAAGGCAGTTGTGTATTTATAATTTCGTCACCCTAGGTACACAACAAAATGTTATCCCTAAAATATATATTTGAAAATGTAATAAGAAAAAAAAAAAAGGTCATTTTTAAAATTTACTGCTCCAAAAACCTGATGCCCGGGGCAATTACGGGGGGGCAAATACGATACTGGAATAAGGCCCCACAAATGCCCAAAATAAATGAGCAATAATTTATATAAAATACAAATAATAAAATTCCGTTTCAGATAATGAAATATTATTACAGATCTTAGTATTTTGTATCGAAAATTGTTTAAATATGTGCTTTTTAAAACGGAAAAAAAAACAAAATATGCATATAAAAATTGAAAAATACAATGCAAATACCTGCAAAATAAAATGTTTATTTTTTGAATATAGACATTGTGGAACAAGTTTCTATCTAAGAATAGTAAGAATGGATGCAATATGATAACCTAAAAAAAAAAAATGCAAAATCATGACATCCTAACACTACTCATTTGACTATTATTTCTTGATTAAACTTTTATCAATTACATTCAGTAATTGTTTCTACACTAAACCAAAAAAACCGGGTTTTTGCCCATTATTCAAAACCCAAAGGAATTAAAAATCATTGTAAAATAATCTATTTTTCAAGTTAAATCCCAAACCCTTAAAATTAGATCTGCTTGTATTCCTAGATTTAATCACGTTATCACAATTATTATTTATTCTGAAAGAAAACTATTCAGAATGACATTATTTTTATATTTTTTAAGAAAGACAATAATAAAATAACAAGTCACATACTCGTAATATGAAAAGTAGTCATAAAGTCAAAATGACACCACCATATTTTGTTGTCTGATTAAAATTCTGCTCTGCAAGATGAAAGAAAACGGTTTGTATACAGAGCAAATTTGCATATGTAAAATATTAATTCCTCATCTCTTGTAATTTATTGTTTAAATACTACCATTTTTGTGTTCCGGTTTTGTTATGTTATGCTGCTGAAAATGTAATTTATTAAAATTTCAAAAATAAATTTAATCCAACTATACAGGTTTTCTTCTTCAAACCACTATGTAAATTATAATTTATAACATTTCATTATTTTTATAGGAGGTAAATTTAATGATAAAATTATTTATTTGTATAGGTTTTTGTACATGGGTATAAAAGATGTAATGTGCGGACTACTAATCATTAACCTGTGTATGGTTTGCTTGTACGGTTATGCCTGTGAATGTGTGTGGGTCTCGGCCACCTGTACAGTTTTTACCACAATTGGTAGTTGGATAAAATATGATTACACATTTGTTAGACTGACTGCAAACTCGAGGACTGTACAGGCATATACCGGTCTTATGGAAACAATGTCGATTTGTCCAACAAATTTACAAGTGACAAAACGTTTGTTTTCTTTTTTTGTGACCATATTTTAATTCCAACTTTTAATCTCTACCAGGCTAATCCCTCTCCCTTTTCATTAAAGCCACAATTAAGTATTAATTTCAAAACATTGGCTATAAAAAATATGTGTGAAAATTCACACCTGGCATCCCTTCAAATACCTCTGTATCACAATGCCGAGTAAATTTAAAATTAAAATAATTAACCATGACATCTATATTTGTTATTTTATTATTTACTCTACTTTATAGTTTAGGGTTTCTAAACTTAAGTTTAGATGCCTTGAATTCCCGTTGTGTCTGTCTGTTTGTAGTTACTAGTATATTGTTGGTTTGGTTACTGGGTATAGGTATTAGATTTTATATAATTATTTTATTAATAGTAACTAAGGTGGTAGAAAATGATAAATATAGCACACGGTCCGTCTGTCTATTCTTAATATTTGTTACCATATTTATTTGTATTTGATTTGTTGGTTTTATGTTTCTATACATAAGCATAGTAGGTTAAACAAATTGTTTATAAAATTATAGTAAGCTTATTGTTTAAAATATGTTTAGAAATCGGAAATTCAGCACACTTTCAGAACTTGTTTCTTCGTTTGAAAAAAATATTGGGAAAATCCATAAATTACCTCTTCAAAGTTCAAAGTACCAACCATTTTACTATCAAAAATGCTCTATATTTTTGAAAATCTTACATGAAAAAATATATACAGACATAGAAAAAAATATAATCTTAAAACTAATACATTTATGAAGTAATTTTTAAAAAAAACTAAAATTTTATCCATCTTCTTAAAAATGACAAAGAATCAAAAAATCAAAGCATATACATAAATTACCATTATTATTAAATATAAAATGCTAATATATAATAATATAAAATAAAATGTAAATACAAATGATATCGTAAAAAGTGAAAATAGTAGATAAATAAAATTTAATTCATTTTAAGATTAAAAAGAATATTTAAATCTAGTTAATGAACTATAAAAAATAATAGTAAATAATCATTTTTTTTTATAGTCATGTTGGTAATTATTGCTTTACTTGATTGCCAATATTAACTTGAAGCTCCTCATGATGTCTTTCCTTTTTTAAAAGTTCTAATATAATTTCACCATTAGTAGATTTAATGATCTTCAAATTATATGTGTTTGTCTAAGACAAAAGAAAATACAAGATTTAATTAACGAATCATAAAATAAAATAAATAAATAAATTATTTAATACCATCATTAAAGTAGACAAAAAAAATCGAGTAATTTCTTCTTTTTCCAATCCTCTAACTAACTCCTTAAATGACATCTGATCGCCTACTGATTTAAAGCAGTTTAATATTCGTGTTCCATATTCATGTATATCAAATGGACCTCTTTTTTCTTCTTCTGCTAAAATTGGTCGAAGTTTATCATGCCAAGTTTGAACTCGTTTTCGCATTTCCAATTGTTCATTCATCTAAAGTAAAGTATATATGAATTATATAAACAGTGTAATATTTAATTTAACTCTTACTTGTTCCAATTGATTCTCTTCGTGTTTCTTCATATCCATTACATTTTTTTGATACGTTTCGTAATTTCCTACATTTTCTTCTAGTGGTTCGTCTAGTTGGTTGAAATCTTCAGGAAAATTATTATGTAGACAATCATTGTCATCATCATCAATTGGACTATCGAATCCTTTAAAACCAGGTTCTTCTACACATAAATAAAACAAAGAAATTTAAATAATAATAAAAAAAAATCTTCAATCGAGGTGTTTTTTTTTTTTTAGTAAACTGTTTTATATGGAGTGTATTTCAGGATTATTTAACTATATTAATATCAATATACTGAAACATCATAATATATTCTATATTGAAATGTATAGTATAATATTGTATTCTAAAATATCTATAATACTGGTAAAATTGTATAATATTATTCGGGTATTAATATATTACAGTATTTCGGTATATTGGTATTTTATATTTTAAGGTTGATAACTCATGAGCATTTTTTTTATGGTTTTTTTACATCACATTTTGTTGAAATACAATACACAAATGATGCGTTGTAAAAATAATGATCAATATTTTAAAAACAGTTAAATACGCTTAGACTTGATAATTTTCCTCTTCTCCTTCACCCTCACTCCCATCTATTTCGGCCAACCTAGTCCTCAATTTCCAAAGACCTCAAACTCCAAGCATTCTCTTCATTTACATACGCATACTTCATATCAATATATTACATCCACCACTTTTTTGGACTTCTTAACTTCTCTTCTTCAACATAAATTCCATAATTGCCTCCGTTTATTCCTTAAAACATCACATTCCTCATCCTCAATATGTCTGCTAATTCCCTGCCTTGCTTGTCAATGTTTCTACATTTCACATATCTAATCTCACTTTGTACATATCTTGCATACTCAGGTGTGAATCTAGCCCTTTGATGCTTTCCCTACACCACTAAAATTATTGCTATAAAATATTGTGCGACCCGTATTCTCAGTTGTAATAAATTAAAATTGATGGAACATATAGCCATGTTGTAAAATGAATCCACAACTTTTATAATTTCTAGCTGCCCCTATTTTTATAATACAACATGTTAAAATAAGAATTTTATTTCTTTTTATCATATTTCCGAAAAATATAGTACTGTAAATAACTCTTAAGTGGTGTACAATTTAATGCGTTTAAAAAGAAAAAAAAATGCTTGTATGTTCCAGTTTAAGATATTAATATAAAATTGTATTTGAATTAATAAAAAATTTGAAAAATCACTCATTTAAAGTAGGTATATTATGTGTTGAATTTTAAATCTTATAAAAGTTAATATGTAATTAAGTATATATATAGTACATAATATATACTATTGATTATATATTATAATAAAATTTATAGTATACTATATGATTTAAATCAAATAATAAAATAAAATATTTTAATATTTAATACATTAAAATATAATAGTTTAAAAAATTATAAATAAATTAAATATGTATATTATAAATATATAATAATATGCAATTGTAGCTAAATTATTGTATTTCAATTACATAGGACTATTAATCAAGAACATACCACCACTCTTTAGTCTTTCTTCCATTTCCTCGTCATGATCTAAGATAAAGAAATTGTATTTCATTAAAAATATTAAATAACAATTATCTAAATTATTTTATATTATAAATTATCAAAAACTTACAGTCAAATCTTTTTTTTTCATCATCTGAAAAGTTAACACGGTATTAATACTATATATTATATATATTATAAAATATAAAGGAAAAAGCAACAATAAATTTAAGTATTATATTCTATAAATATTTTTGTATTTACTACCAGGTTTAACACATGCTAAGAGCTAAATGGTATTTTGCAGGCTTTTTGAGTTTTTAGGCCGGTTTTAGACACAATTTGACTTTGTTGCACAACATAAAGGCGTGAGGTGCCCAAAAGTTAGATTTTTATGCACACGTTAGTGTATATTTAAGTTTTTTATTAAATGTAACTGATTCCTAAGCGGGCGGTAACGACTACTTATGTAAGCAATCATCTGCTGCACCCTGAGGCCATGTATGTCTTGTTTCAATATTATCTAATATTTTTAGTTCTCAAATAAAATAGATTTTAAACTACTTTAACGATTAATACAATATTAGTGTAAAAATTAATTTTTCACAAGAAGCCGAAATGTCTAATAGCCCTGGTAGTACTTTGCTCTAATCTAATTCTTCTATTAAAAATCTTGTGTTTATTAGTCTTTAATACATTGTTTTAGTTTTAAAATTAACACAACTGTAGGTGAGACTTTATAATGTATAGGTTTCATAAATTGTAAGACGAGTTGAAAATAAATATCATTAATATTTAAACGGTTGATTGGAGAGAGCACCATCTTGTTAAACGAGATCAGTGAAGACACAATGGATGAAAGTATAGGGAGGGTTTTTGGTACATAATGCCAACAAGTATAAATGGAATGAAAAACCATAAAAATACTATTATTGGAAAGGTTGATACGTTTTAAAAGAAACTTCCTAGCCAGGAGATTTGAGCGTATCTCCACAGGGGGGCAAACACACTTAATTTCCAAACAAATATTGGGTATGGTCTAAATAGTACCTATTATGGTGAGAATACAGGAAGCTAGCAAAGAGTTTAGTTTTTTGTTACGATAAACAAGAGAAGCGGAGGAAAACAAAAATAAACCGTAGTCAACCTTTAAACATATAAGAGATTTAAAAATAAAGAGAAGCAAGGGAGAATGAGAACCCCACTAAGTACCTACGATTGAATATAGTAAATTGGCTTAACGAGAGATAAAGGAAAAAAGGTCATCGTAATGACGGACCCATCTAAGTTTAGCATCCAACTTAAGACCTAGATACCTTACCATGCTGGATTGAGTAATAGCTTTACCATCAAACGTGATGTAAGGTGCCTCACGGTAACGTTTCCTAGTGAATATAATTTAATGGCTTTTATCCGAGGTTGGTTCTAAATAGAACGATGAAAATAACATTTGAAGAGAATTGTTCAGGCGTACGATAGCAATTGGAAGAGATTTATCGGTGGAATATATAATTATATCATCCGCGTAAAATAAACTAGAATATCCATGAGATGGTAACGTGCTACTAATATTAATCATGAGATATTAAACAAAATTAGATTTAGACAACTGCTTTGAGGAAGACCCCTATGAGTAGATAGTAAGCAAGTGGAACCCAGTGGTGAGAAAATATGGAATTGGTGATTATAAAATAATGAAAAAATATAAATACATAAGAAGAAGGGAATATTGAGAGAAAGAAGTTTTGAAATGAGGGTGGGTAAATGAACGGAGTCAAATGCGGGGCCCCGTAAGTCTATGAGAGCATCGGTAAGGAATGAATGATCACAGAACGAGTGGTAGATATGATTCACAAATGAAGATAAGTATTCAATTGTATCAAGGCCATAATGAAAACCATATAAATTGCATGGAATAAGGGAATTTGATTCCAAGAACCATTTCCGTTCTATATTTTATCATAAACTCAGTTAACTTACAAAGTGCTGAGGATAGGGCTATGGAAAGATAGCCGGGAATAGGAGATGAAGATTTAGGAATAGGAATTACATGAAAACGTTTCCATGAGTCAGGAATTAAATTATTTGACCATAAGTCGTTAAGAATTGTAAGAAGTAAATCAAATGATTTTAAAGGAAGGCATTTCATCATAATGGAAGAAATACCATCCATGCCCACCGCTGCTGAAGAGCGGAAGGAGACAGCACAAGAAAGTCTGTGTCGACTGAAAGGAGAAATGAGAAAGAGTGAACAGGGATTAGGATTTATCTGAGAGCTACTATTCAAAGAGGGGTTATTTCTTCATATGAAGGTACATAAGGAGGGGCAACTTTATGACAGAAGGGAAAAATCCAGTCTTCATTTACAGAAATCGTAGGATAATTGAGAGAATTCCTGTTTTTATAAATTGTAGTATTTTCAGTAGAAATATTGATTGAATTATTTTAAAATTTACCTATAATTTGTTTGTGTCTTATTTTTGCCAATTCTGACCGTTGAGCTTCTTGTGCATCGCGGATAAGTTGCATGAATGCAGGATCAACAGAAATACCAGATTTTAATTTTATTAATTGACATTGCAATTCACCAATTGTATAAGTTGGTAACCACAATCCTCCACTATTTGTATCATCCTAGAAAAGTTATATAACCAAAATAAAATATTATATTAATATGTTATAAATAGGGCTATGATATAAAATCAAAAAATGAGCTCTGGAAAGTACCACCGAGATCGAATTTATCATAAAAAGCTCTATACTCTTGAATTCTCAGGTCTACTTCTTTTATCCAAATAATTGTTTTCAGAAAATAAAAATAAACATCAATAAGTACTTGAAAGTGCATTAAATGAATTCTATACTTACATCTTTTTTATTGGTTTTTTTCTTAACAATAGGTTTGTCTGTATAAATATCATCCTTAGAACTTGTAACAGTAGCCCATGTGTCATCAATCATTGGAGGTATTTTACTAACATTCATTACATTTCTGTAAAAAGTAAATATAATCATTAAAATAGCTCAATTTATTTAAGCCTAGGTATTTATTAGTTTATTTTATTTACACTGGTGCCATTTCTTGTGGAACACGCATTTCATCATCATTTATAACAGTCTGATCAAAAATTACTGGATCTGGAGTACTTGGTAGTAAATCATTAGAGTCAACTCCATCAACATCCATTAAATTTATCGGTAACTATATAATAATAAGCATTTAATTAAAAAAAATTTATTGCATTTAAAATTCATAGTTTATAAAAACATTATACTGGATCAGTGTTTTTTAGATATTTGAGAGGAGTAGCATTTTTTCTATCATCTTTAGTAGGACAGTCAAATTCTTCATTTACAGCTAAATCGCGATTTAGAGGATATATTACCCTATTTAAAAATTATTATTAGGTATTATAAAAATGAATAATCAAATTACATATTTTATATATTATATTCTTTCTTACATGAAGTCATATTTTTTTCCAATGTTTTCTCCATTTCCAATGCAAATATAGGGCATGATTTGATTATATTTATTGTTTACCTTAATATTGGCATTGAGTACTATTTTTGATAGGGCTTGCTTTTTACTCAAATTTACTACCTTGCAGTCATAATTTTTTACTAGATAATAAACATGGGTAAATAAATAATTAAAATATTCATTAACAAAATTATAACAATTTTAATGTTTTCCTAATAGCACTAAGTCATAAGAATACTCAGGGCTGCTACTTATATTTAATTCTAAAACAGTGAGAATAGTGACTATTTTTCATTTAAAATAAAAAAAACTAAACAACAATTTTTTGTACCTACTATTAATACAATTTATAAAAAAAATATTTAGTAATAATGATATTTTATAAGATATCATATCACTTACTATTGTTATAGTTAAAATATAATATAATAAAACAATATTAATAATAATATAAAATCAACTTTCATAAAAACTAACAAAACATGAAAACTGACCATTTTATTACTACGAATAGTGAGTTTTTTTTTTCCTAAAATTATGAAAGAAGTGAGAAATAGTGACTGCATAGCAGCCCTGTGGTCCTGTAGTAATTCTCTACAGGACAATAAGGACTAATGTCTTCTAGACTCTATGAGGGACTCTTTATTTTGGACACAAAACTCCCAATATTATCAAGAAAAGTCAATGAACGAAATTAAGTAGGAAAATGATAAGATAACTACAGTTACTCTTAGTACTAATAAGTCCTTGATGAAAATAAAACATGGTACAAAAATATTAGTCTTCAGGATTGCTGGTGCTATTAGGATTATTATTATTAATTAATAATAAGTTAACTATACTCTGCGCCAAGAGAGAAAGCAAATAATCAATAAATACAACTGTCGCTGGAAAACGACCTAGAGTGTCCTGCTAAAGAACATCACAAAATTTTGAATGGAATAATTATAATTCTCAGACTGGTGTTTATATGGCATTCATCTACCATTACGTATAGTAGATAGAGTATCTAACTATCATGCTCACTATATAGATATATAATATCCAGTACTTGCTAGGAGAAAGAAATTTAGCCTTGAAACACCTTAAGTAAGTCATTTGTATGCGCACAGAGTTCTCTCATGGCGCACAGTATAGTAACAACTATCAAATATACTTACATGATCCAAAAACTTGACCTTTAATTGATTCAAAAGAATGATAAACTTTGATTTTTTTTTCTCTTTTTTTATTTTTATTACCTTCTACATTTTCTGTATCATCATTTTCTTTTTGATTTAATCGACTAATAAAATAAATAATACTTACATACATTAACAATGAAATCAAAATATTGAAAAAATATTATTATTATTATTATTAATATTATTTATATCTATTCCAAACAGGCCAGAACCTCATTACTGATCAGTTTTATTAGTGGCGGTCAAATTTCACTTTACTTACTCCAATACAGTCTAAGACACCTGATATAATAATATGACAAGACAAAATGAGGCTATAATAGTAACTCCCAGTAGATCGAGTCATTTTATAATTTAAATTATTTGAACATGTTTAATAATAAGACACACTTGTTGTCTGCCGATTACTAACATAGCTGTATGCCATGCCTACAAGATGACACATCGGGTATAAAAGATTCCTTTTCATTTAGAATAGACTAAAGTTTTTATTTCAAAGATTGATAATTATAATTATTTAAACAATCTAAATAATTAAATAGCTATAGTATAAAATATATATGTTTAAAAGTTATTCCCAGAATCAAAGAAAGTTAAGGATTAATTGACTTGAGCTATATAAATAAGTTGACAGGGACTAAACTAATAAAATAATTAACATAAATAAATAAAGAATCATATATTATATTAAAAATTAAATTTTAACTCACTAGGCTCGAAATTTTCCAACAAGCTTATTCATGACATCAATTAATTGATCAACCCTCTTTTGATAAATAAGTATAACATTTTGAAACATTAATGCAGCTTCTACAAACACTGAAGAGCCACCTTCTGAATTTTCTCTTAAATGAATTAAATATGAATCCAATTCCTATAAAATAAATACACTTGTTAAAAACTTTATTTTTATAACTTTTTTTATTCAGATAAAATTACCTTAAGAAGATCATACTGAAGAGGTTCACATTGATTTCTTCTAGAAATTGATTCAATTGGACGTAGTAAATTCTTAAATGCTTCATCAAAATCTTTATCACCATGATATGTAGGTAATACAGATGATTCTATCATAAAGAATAACTCATGTTATACAATATATATTTATGATTTTGTTAATAAAGACTTAATATTTTATGAAAGTACCCGATTGTTCACTTGAATCATTTTTATGAGAATCTTGAGGTCCAGGCATATTTATATATATATAAGTATACAAAACACAAATTCTGAAATTGTATATTATTATAAGTTATGATAGTAATATTTAGGTAGACAAATATTTTATAGATGAAGAAAAAATCCTTTCATATACATAATATTTAACTAACTCAAATAGTTGGTTAAATATTATGTATATTTAAGATAAAATATATATTATATTATGTGATGGAAATATTTAAGACCTACATTTTACTTAGGTATATAAATATACATAAGTAATAAAAACAATTTAATATGTTTAGTAGGTAGGTTCATAATTTTTATTTATAACTTAAATTCAAAATAAAGTTAATTATATCTTAAGCTGTATTTTGCATAAATTATGCATGTGGGATTATGCAGAATATAATTTTATGAAAATGCATAGTGATGTTTTATTCAATCGAATACAATTTTTGAGATTGGACACTCACACATCACATACATACATTATTTATGCATACCAACTTTTTTCTCAATTTAATGTTTTTGAAGATTAATTGTTTAATATGTATTACAAGAAAATACTTAATAACTCAAAATTGAATAATAAAATAAAATAATGTATACATACGTATACTGTAGCTAATATTGTTTGTAAATTAATTAGAACTAAAGATTGTAGTTTTCACAGTATCATTTTTTAATTACTAATTATATTTTGTATTTTCTTAAATACCTAGTTAGAAATTAACACAATATTTGATATAACAGATTAGTACTGATAATATTAATGTAATAAAATATAATGTATAATATATAATAATAATAATAATAATAACATAATATTATTTTAAATTAATTAATAGTTTATGTGTTTAATTTGTTTGTTACAGTTGGTTTACTTTACTGTAGATAATCTAAGCCTATTATAGTCAATAAATTAATTAAAACTAGTATAATTTAATATTAAAACCAGTATTATTGCAACAATTTTAATTTGCTTAAAAGGTTTAAATCACTGGTGACTACATTTATTTGAAACACACTAGCTAGTTCCCATTATATAAATTAAGTTATACAATAAAAACAATTTATATCGTACATAGTATAAATTTATAAAATCCTTATCTATAAATTATATAAATATGAGTTACATTAAATCACCAATGACATTTTAATCTTATAGCAATCTTTTCTAAAAATGATATATGATTAGCATATAGTTGTAGACCTCTATCTAAATCTACCCATTTAACACCAACTGCATCATCTCCTGCATGAAGTTTTAACATTCCAACATGAATTCCTTTATCATCATGAAAAAGGGTTGCAGTAGTTTCCATCCAAGCATTATCTGTGTTTCTAGGATCATCAACATAGCCACAAAAAACTTCTATACCTTCCTTAAATACTTCTTCTATTTCCTTTTCTATTTTTACAACATCTTCATTAGATTTACTAAGCATGTCCATTGCTTCTTCCATGAATTCTCTTTTCAAAGTAGTTGAAATTACTTCTCCAGAATCAACCATGCCACCAGGTAATGCCCACTCGCCAGAATCTTTTCTTTGAATAGCAACAAACTGTAGAATAGGTTTATTACTATTTTTATGATATATATGTTCATTTTCGGATTTTTTCCAACGAGTAACAATTGGATCAGCAGCGTGATTTGGACCCCAACGTCCTAAAACTCCTCTACCAATTAAACCAGTTCGACCAAAAGGATTTAAAGGATAGCCGTCATTGTTTATTTCATAATTTCCAGTTAAACTAATTCTATTAACACAACCATCAATAGAATTCCAACTGGGTTGGAATTCAAGTACATTAAAATCTAAATCGGCCCATGGTTGACCAATAATAATTGTTGATGTAAACATTGTTGGGTTGTATAAAGCATATGGTGAATTCCAATTAACTTTATCATCTGGTACATGAAATCGAATAATTTTTCCATCTGTTCTAGGATAAACGCTGTTTCTACACTTAATGTGAAACATGATTTTGTTGAGCATTTGCATACAATTTCTAGTAACAATAAAAAAGAAATAACTCAGGTGGGAATTTTATCTTAATTTAAAATTAACTGTCTTACAAACATTAGGGGTTTGAAAACTTAATTGACAACAATATATATAAAAAGTGGTGGATAGCCATTATGAGTAGTAGCAGTTTATATTGAAACCAGGATCTAAGAATATCAATTTTCAGCAATTCTATTATACAATGGTTATTTGGTGCATATAGTTGAATTTTAAATTTTAATCCTCAATCTTGACTTTTAATGATAAATTCTTCTTCTAGCTAATAATAGTGTAGCACTAGTATTAATGGAGATATTGTGAAGAGAGAGAGATACATGTTAAATGTATAAATATATAATGTCAATAGATAATAAAAAAAGGATAATGATTAAACTACTAAATCCTTAGTAAAACTGCCACCAGTCACATGGCAATCACCCACCACTTTTTGGAAACATAAATCACAAAAAATAAAAATTTGGCATTATTAAATCTTTATTATAGTGAATAACTATGTTAATATAAAAATATACATATTAATATATTGAAAATAAATTAATATTTTAAACTCCAAATTTAATTTCAAACCCCTTGTATTTTTAAATATAAGTTATCAAAATAATATATTACTATGAGCATTAAGGTAGGAACAGACTATTGTCAAGTCATGTGAGCTCATGTTGACACATTTGAACCGTGATGTCACGTTTAGAAACAAACTATTGTCACATTATCAAGTTGTCATGTTTTATTACATCACAATTTTTTTTTTTTTTTTTTACTATTTTGTTTACAAACTATGTTCACACATGTTTTTTCTAAAATAAAATTTAAAATGAAAAGAGAGACATCAAGTAGTTCTGAGTGAAAAGAAGAACTGGAAACTACAGTTGTTTTTGCGGTTTTAGATGAAGCAAATAAAAAAAACCATCCGATCAAGCTGAGTACACAAAATCAATAAAAAAGGGAAAAATTGTGCGAATTCCATCGTTTAGGTCATAAATTATGAAAAGAACCAAAACAGTTACACATGTATTTCCGGATGACAAAAGAAGAATTTGATTATGTGCATGATTATTTTTCAGGATAATATAGACAAAATTCATGAGGTCACATCAGTCGAAAATGTGTGTGATGTTAGAAAATCAAAACGTGCTATCACGCGTGAAGTAGGGAATCTGACGTGACACGCGTGAGGTAACATTAGTGTAGTGCTAATACATTAAAATCTATATCCCACACTTTTATTCCTCGACATGAACACATAGCATGTGAGCTCACACGACGTGACAATAGTCTGTTTCTACCTTTAATTTCATTATCAGTAAATAAATATTATTTTATAATATGAGGTTAATAGAATCAATATTATGACTTATGAGGTATAATATGATAACTGTCTATTGTAATTAAAAAGTATATGGGTGACAACAATACAATATTATAAAATATTTATAATCCAAAAATGTAGGTACAATAAATAACATTTTATAATTGAATTAGTAGGCTGTGGTAATATATAAGTACATATATTAAAATATTATTAAATAAGTGTTAACATTACACTAAAATTATCTGGTGTGTGCTTTAAATATTAATAAATTAAAAATTAATCCAAGTCTTCCAAACATAAGAATAAAAATAATAATAATCCCAAACGATTAAATTTTTTTATACAATTTAATATTGTTATACTGATGGCTATGTTTACAGATGTAGGAAGTGCATTTTCAACAGTTTTTATGAGAACAATTTGAGTTTCATAAAAACCATTATCTTAATATCTATTGTATCCAAGAAGAGATTGTTTGTAAACAATTATAATATGTTTATTGAATAATACTTTAACCATATAAGAATAAGGTATTGAATTAGTGCATACTGCATATACTCCACAAGTAGGATGTGAGAAAAGTCAATTGAAAGAGTTCTGCCAAGAAATAGATGAGGTAATACAAGGCATACCAGGAATTGAGGATATTGACTGGGAAGAGGGTAGTACAAATAGAATGAATATGATACCATATACATATATTTTCACATCTGTCAAACTGTGAACATTAATATCATTTATATAAGGGATAACTATGGGAAATTTTGTCCTAGAATCTCATTACATAGGTAAATTAACATGCTATTAATGAAGAATTTTTATTATTAAGTTAATATCATTATAATATTATGTGTAATTTTTTAACCATTACAAAAAAATAAAAATGTAAAACAAAATATTAAAACCAATAGTTTATTCTTACCTTGAATTGAAAAAAAAAACTTTATTGTCTTAAAATTAATTATTATCAATGTTGGGAAGTAACACAGTTATTTTGTTATTTATTTTTTGTAGTAACGCAAGAGTAACTAGGTACATTAATTATTTAGAAGTAACTTTCCAAAATAATGTGTCACATTTTTTTTTTATCAATTATGTATAAAAAAAAATCTTTTCTAATAATTTTGTTTAAACCAATGATGAAGTGTATAGCGCTTTTAAAATTGTATAACATAATTGTATGCATGATATTAAATTATTTTCATTTTTACTAATATTTAAAAATGTTAAAAGTATAACAACATTGTAACTACTTTATTTTACAAGTGATATTATCTCTTTTGGAATATAGTATAGGCACAGAATATTCTGTGGTATAGGTATATTTTAAAAGTAACTTACCCAACACAGATAATTATGTATTAAATTTTTTATTTATACATGATTGTATTTCAGTTAATAATAAAATAAATAAATGTTTTAACCTTAGGACCTAATTAATTTATCTTTTAATTGAATTGCGTCATAAATCAGTGATAAAATTTAGGAAATATTAAAAATTTAATTCTAAATCATTTGTAATATATTCTTAATGAAATTACACTATAACATTGATTAATGTTTTTTACTTTTATAATACTATAAAATATTAAATCATCATACTTTTATAACTAATTGAAACTTAAACTACCTGAGTTAATAATATAAAAATGACACTTCAATTGAAGATTGGCAATGATAATATTTCAATCAACATAATATGGTTACGAGACAATTGCCGGTAATTATTATAAACTGAATTGTAATTTGTATTATTTTTAAATAAAAATATATATTACCTACCACTCTATGAACTTATTTATATATTTTTATTTAGGTGTTCAATATGTTATGATCATGATAACAAAACTAGAAAAATAACTATTGAACAATTTCTTGAAACAATTATTATTCAAATCCAAGATTATAAACTTGAAGATGATCTTTTATACATTGAATGTTAGATTTTAATACAAGTTATTAATTATTAGATAAGGTCAAAATAATTAATTTTTTTATATCATAGGGTCTGATGGTCATAAATCAACATATCATACCAAGTGGGTTATGGACACATGGTCTGGAAATAAAATAAAAATTGAACCATACAATTGTTTTGGCAAGGAACTTGAAGAATTAACTACAAAAGTATCTTACAGTGATCTAACTCTAGAGAAGGGTCAAAAAGAATTGATAAAATCAATTTTAAAATATGGAGTAGGAATTGTAACAAATGCAAGTAAAAATATCATAGTACCAATCATCACAATCAAAAATTATTCTGAATATTACTTTGTTTACTAATATGTTACTTTTATCTAATATTCTAATTTATGTCCTATAATTGTTGAATAGTTAAAAGGTCGGTTTTTCACTTATGCGCCATTATCGGTTATAGATGAATTTATTACAAAGAATTTTTTTTATTCAGACATACAGAATTGATAAAAATGTAACGCGTTATTTTATTAAGTTACTTCTAAATAATTATTAACGTAGACTCTTGAATTAGGTATTACAAAAAATAAAATAATAAAATTACCTTATTGTAAAATATTTGAAAAAATAACTAGGTACCTACGTTAAAGTAGCGAGTAAATTCCACTATGTTACTACTAAACTAGGGTTGCTATTTGTCTAAGTTTGGCCGGGACACTACCGGTTTTTAGCACACTGTCCTATTATTTTTTAAATCCCGACAGGGACATTTAAAATTACCGCTTTCTTAAAATTTTCTTTGTCTTTGGATATAGATTAGCTAAAATTGAAAATTTGTTGATAATGAAATATGATATGAATACCAATTTTTCGATTTTATCAGTATATAGTGTGGTGATTATAAATCAATATGGGAGTGTTTAGCAATTTAAAATTTAAATAGCTTATAAAATAACATCGTGTAAGCCAGGCGATGACTATAATTTTATTAATGGCCGGTCTTGTATACTTCCAAACTTATTTTTCTTTTTTATACCTAGGACACTTTTCCACAAAAAATTGTATTTTAAATATTCAAATAAAAACAATAGTTATTATATTAGGTATATTATATTATATACAATTAAGGTTTATTTCTACTTTTAATTAGGTACCAGAGAATTAAATTTTATTTTTTCGATCTGAGAAAAATAAAATCAGTTAATTAAAAATGTAAAACAAATAGACATTAACCGTTTCAAACTGGATCCGCTCTCTTTAAATTTCCATATTTTACTATTAAACTATGTGACATATTAATAAGTATAACGGTCAAAATTGACTGGGTATATAAGCAATACAGTGTAAAATCATCCAATTTTAAATTGCTATAACTTCTAAACTAAGTCCGACTGCCAAATTCTGATTACACCATGGTTTTCAGCATCCAAAAATCATATTCTCCAGTAAAATAGAAATATACCTTAACTTTTTTTAATATAATACTATTATAATATAGGTACCTAATATTATAATAACTGCTGTTTTTATTTGAATATTTAAAAATACATTTTCGGGGGGGGGGGGGGAGAAATGTTCCAACTTCCAGGTATAAAAAAAATGGTGGGGGGGGGAGAATATCCTACCGTATTACGGACGAATGGGAGAAGAATATCCACAGGGGGAGAATGTCCGGATACCGTCAGGTAGATATTAGTCAGTAAATTTTATAGTAAACTGGCATGAAATTAAAATGTAATATTTGTAATGTAGTTAAAAATAAAAATAGTTTTAGTAGTAGATAAAGTATAAAACTAGTTTATTAATGACCTAATTAAAACTTAAAACTTAAATGTATAAGTATAATAAATTAATTATATAGGTACCTATTTATTAAATAATATTATTTTTCTAAACTTGAAAAACTACAAGATAAATTTAAAAAAATATTAAATATCAAATATTTAGGTAATTGTAATTTGTAGAATAATTATATTTTACTAAAATATTGTGATTCAAATTTTAGTTAATGCCTTTAGTTGGAAGTGGGTAGCTTCTTTTCTTTGGTAAATAAATAAGTTGCAAGTAATTTAAACATAATACAATTGTTAATTGTTAGACAGATATGTTATAATTTTTATCTACATTTATTATGATATGACTACTTATTTTCATCAAGAACTGTGTCCCTTAATTTAAATAAATGGCAACCCTATACTAAACACTGTATACATAAGATTATGCTTTTATTGTATATGTGATTATCTAATTAAAAAGTTAATTTTAGGTGAATCACATGTTCCCTGACTTAAGCAACTTACAAAACTATATGAACTACTATATACCTACTATACTAAAATTAACTAACCAAAAATAATATGTCGATATTTAATTTACATTTTTATATATAGGTAGAGCCGACCTTGGAAGCAACAGAAAAATTAATTAGGTTTATAGCACAACCACATCAAACTATATTTGGAACAATGTGGACAGTTGGAAGTAAGGGAGAAAATCATAAAGATCCGGCATATTTAAATGGTCCATTAATAGTACACAATGATAACACTTATTTCAGTGAAAGTTCTGGGTAAAATTTTAATAAATAACATAAACGTTTATTTATTTATTTTTGAATATTTTTAATATTACTAACTTTATATTAGGCTTCAAGTATTTCATATGCTAGAAAGGGACAATAACAGTGAAGGAGGTTTAAGTACTACAGTTGATGGATTTAAAGTTGCAGAAATATTAAAACAAGAAAACCCATTACATTTTAAAAATCTTACTGAAATTGATATAGAATCTGAGTTTGCAGAACCTGGTTTTAATCTTAAGTGGACTGGACCTGTTATAAAAGTTGATTGTACTACTAATGAAGTATATCAAATAAGGTAAATAAATTAGTAATAATGTTTGTAATTGCTGAAAAATTAGTGTATGCAATAAATATATAAATGTATTGGAAATATTAGATTCAATATAAATGACCGCAGTCCATTACCTCCATCACGTATCAATGAGTTTTATGAAAGTTATGCTCACTTTGTTAAGATATTAAAGAGAGAAGACATTTATTGGAAACATTATTTGCAACCAGGAAATGTAGTGATTATAAACAACTGGAGAATATTACATGGCAGAACATCATTTACAGGAAAACGATATTTTGGAGGATGTTACGTATCAATGTCTGAATTCTTAAGTAAAGCTAGAATATTACAACTAATATCATAAATACCTATGTACATCTAATGAAACATAATATTATAATCAAAAATATTTAGCAAATAAATAGGTATATAAAGGAATAATAAATTATTAGTATCATACTTACAAAATTTTTTGTAGAATTTTCAGAAAATGTGGATTTTGAATATAATAGATGCTTCTAAGTAACACATTATTAGAACAATTAAATAATTAGTATAAATAAATATTAGTAAGTACCTACTAAAGGTTATAAATTTATAATTATAACTTTAGTAATAAAACCGAAGTCTATAATACCTGTATAAATAATTGTGTAAATGTAATGTTACAGTAACAATATTAATTTTTATTTAAATTGTTATTAGTTATTATATATAAAAATACTTAAATACCTATCTATAATTTACGAATATCTACAAATAATGAAATAAAATCAAACAAATCTTCAACTGCTTTTGAGTTTTTTACATTGTTACTATCATGTTATCATCAATTATCAAATAATTTGATCATTTTTCCATGACTCTGATAAGATTATAAAATTTTTCCCGCTATTTTCTTTATATTACATTGCCCTTTGACCATGTTCCCGCCAAACGACAGTCACCACTCACCATGGAAAAGAGATAAATGGCAAATACTAGAGAGCCTAGATAATAAATTAGATAATAGATAATAGATTATTATCTAGGCTCTCTAGCAAATACTATAATTACATTTATAGTATTTGTAAATGGTCAACGGTCTTCACCATGCAGAAAAATGCGAAGAATAAATAATTTATTGCATTATAATAAATAAATATCAGTAGGTACCTATAAAATAAGTGAATTAAATTAATCGTAAATAAATTAGTCATAAACGATTGAATCTAGGATAAAATCCCACCGTATGATTTTGCGGCAAGACACAATTCCCCCAGATTTTTATGCGGACAAAATCCCCTCCTGAGATAAATAAAACGGGTACGAGTAGTTGATTTTTTTTCAAATACCACTATTGCCTCTGATCCACCTTCGTATTATTATTTATTTTATTAAATATTAGATACCTACCATGACAAAATAAAGTCATTTTGTCAGACTCCAGAGTCCAGATTCGACATACGGGAATACCGGTATATTATCTTTAATAATACGATTTTTTTCTCGGCGACACAATATCTGTGATATTATTATTTTCAAATATCATACAATATATAATATAATATATACCGCCTGTATATATATGTACGCTGCCCATACAACATAAACACGGCTAGGTATATATTATATGCGTTTATGAAAATTCAAAATATAAAATATGAATTCTACTAAGGAATCGATATAATTTTACTGTAGTTCGCCTAAATATAACAGTTACCTACTCGGTACGGGAGGTTTTTATCGTGTATTTCTGACGGGAAGGTGCATATTATCATCATCATCATGATAAGTAATATTATATTAGGTACAAGGTAGATCCACCTTGATTAGGTACCTACTACCTAATATAATATATTCCTATATATTATAATTTTATTCCTATAACATATTATTTAGTAAACATTAAGATTCATATTTTCTTTTCTTTGGTATTCCAAAATTGTATAAATATATTTATTCGTGGATATTTAATAAAAATTTATTTTTAATGTTCATTAATTATTTAATTTTAATTTAATTTCAAATAATTATTTTTAAATATATAACCAACACCTATAAATATTTTTAATTTAATGATTTAATTTGAAATATTAATAAAAAGTTTAAATATTTAATTTCCAATCAAAATTTAATATTTATTCAATATTGTGTGGGTAGACAGGCTTCCAATGATATTTCCAAGCAAATATATTTGGGCATTCCGATTTTCATTGTCATATAGTTATAAACAGGGATAACGAGTTGATCCTCGTTCGGATACCCATGACTATTAATTCTATAACTAAATTTGGAAACCCCAAACAGGAAGCTAATGGGATGTCCGACGGGATAGTTTGTGCTGTGCGGGTAAGTACGGACTTGAAAGGAATATCATGTACGCTTTAAAAGGTGTGCTTTATTGCTTTATTTTTATTATTTCTGTGGACTGTACGATTAGAAAAATGTAATCTGGGGTCAAATATTACACCAATATTTTTATAATTATATTTATTTAGGTACCATATCCAGATTTAGAGCAATTATGGAATAAACTAAAAACAATTGGGTTTTTGATCAGGGTAAAACTCGATACATTTACATTCATATTAAATGACGGAAAAAGATCAATGCACCATCTTTAAATTTTATTAAAGTCTGCCGAATCTTGAGGAGATTTTATAATCTTTAAAACTTTTGAATCATTGGCAAACAAAGATATTTTTGAGCTCTGCACAACACTAGAATATCTTCCTATGATCGTGATATCATGATCAATAATAAATATTACCATTGATTGTAATATATAATCAATGATGTTATTGTCAATATCGAAAACGGTAGCGATAATGCAGCTATAGTTAGCTTATAAGGGAGTACATAATTCATCCACGATTCGAGCTAATGGGAAACAATTTATCGTTGAAATCATAGATTAGATACCTGAGTATTCAATTAAGTTCGACTCTTGATTACAAGAAGCATTTGGATATCGTAGCTAAAAAAAGAGTCAAAAATCTCGGCAAATCCAGTGATGTTATAGATAACATGTTATCTATGCTACTACTTGCCATGGGAGGGGGGGTCAAAACTCAGAAATTACATCTATTTCTATCTGTGATATACAGTTCCTACATAGGCAAGCACGAAAAAAATATACGCACAATCCGAAGCCCGCAAAGACTGATGGTAAGGGTAGGTAGCCAACTTTACTCTTACCGTGTCCAGTGTCCACTCAATCTATTTTAGTTTTTAGGTACGCACTGGGATGCCACTAATACACCAGATATTGACGCTAGAGCGCAGATGAACCATAGAGTAATTAATTACTCTATGAGATGAACGAGGGCTACAATGAAACGTCATAATGAAAAGGGAAACAAAAACAATTGTTAGAAGGGAAACTTGGAAAAATATGTACGATATTATCAAATTGAATAAACTGTTAAACGACCAGAAACCGATAATTGGCAGTCTGTTATAAAAATCTAACAAACGTTTGTGCAACTCTTTTATTTTAACAAGCCGTTAAATGGGATCAACAGTCTGTTAAAGTGGTTAAAGCATAATACAGATTATAAAGTATAACCTAACCTACGGCACGATTGTAAAGAAAAAGAACGATTGTTCTCTACAATCATAATCTATGGGCATAATATGATTAGAAAATTATATTCTTTTTATCAATATTGTTATCAGTATAGAACACTGTTATCAGTCATGAAGAATAATGATTTTTTTTTTTTTTTGAAGCAGTTCAATGCATTGAAAACTTAAATTTAAGTTTTTATTATTTATACTGTTTCCTGAACATTATAAATATGGACGTAATAAATAAATTTCGATCCACAGTCACAAATACTATGTCACAACTATCCACAGTACTTCCTGGTAATCCAGTTACAAGAGAATATGAAGCTACCAAACATATTGCTAGTGCTGGTGTCGGTGTGTATTAATTAGTTTTTCATATATATAATTACTGTACAATGTATATATGTTTAATACATACATTTTTTACAAATTAGGATTACTTTGGAAAATCTATAGTGGTTACAAAAAGTCAACACAGCAACCAGCATCTATTTTTTTATTAGAAAAAAGACAACTGGATAAATGGTCAAAAACTGAAAGAGAACATATAATAGAAGTTGTTAAAAAAGGTGTTGCCCAACTTGCAAGGCTCAAACATCCTCAAGTGTTAACTGTTCAACATACTTTAGAAGAATCTAGGTTTATATATTTATAATATACTGAATATGAAATAATTTACTTATATAGTTAAAATTACTTTTAGAGAAAGTTTAGCATTTGCCACAGAACCTGTATTCTGCAGTTTGGCTAATGTCCTTGGTAAAATAGAAAACACACCTCAGCCAGTGTCTAAAGATTTACAAGATTATAATCTATTTGATATTGATATTAAATATGGTTTAATGCAACTTGGTCAAGGTCTTGCATTTTTACACAATGACGCTAAACTGCTTCATCATAATCTGTGCCCAGAAAATGTTGTAATTAATGAACAAGGCGCTTGGAAAATATTTGGATTTGATTTCTGTTCTCAAAGTATTAATCAAGTTGATCCAAACGTAAGAAATTAACAAATTAATATTTGCTTTATTACCCATATTTATGTTATATTATTATAGACAATGTCTAATTGCTTGTTAATCATAGATTTGACTGGTTAAAATTAAGATGTATAATTAAAATTTGTAAAAGTATAAAATCATTTTTTTTATTTGGTCCAAAGGGAGGGTAAAAGAGATTGAGTGATTGAAAATTTATGAATATAAATATATTTATATAAAACTATTTAGTATCTACCTAATATATACTGTTTGTTTAATAGCCCACATGGCCCAGCTGGGAGTATAAAGTTGATGTCCACCCATGGGCTCAGCCAAATCTAGATTATTTAGCACCTGAATTGGGCTGTGGTCATACTCAAATTAAAGCCAATGACATGTTTTCTTTTGGTATATTAATTTTTGCCATTTATAATAAAGGAAATGTACCACTACAAGCAAACTATGATTGGTCCACTTATAACCGCAACATACAAGAAGTATGAAATTAATTGTTATTTTTTTTAATTGTTTGCTAAAACTTAAATTTCTAGATGAAAAGTAATACACCTAAACTAACCAATGTTGCTGTTGGTCTTCGAGAACCAGTACGATTATTATTAAGTGTTCGACCAGAAGACAGACTCGACGAACATGAATTTTTAAAAGTATGATACTTATTTATGATTGAATTAATTGATTATTTATATTTTTATTTTAATATAGATTGAATTTTTTAATGATGTTGGTGTAAAAACCTTAAACTACTTGGACTCGCTTTTCCAATGGGACAATTTACAGAAATCTCAATTTTATAAAGGTTTACCTCAAGTAATGGAAAAATTACCGCACCGAATTTGTTTGAACCGGTAACTAATTAAAATTAGTTGTTAATAATGATGAATTAATATGATCTATTAATATTCTATTGTATAGGGTTCTTCCATGCCTGGTAAAAGATTGTGTAAATCCTATAATGATACCTTTTGTTTTGCCAAATATATTTTATATATGTGAAAACTGTTCTAAAGATGAGTTTATTCACCATATTTTACCATGTTTAAAGCCTATAATGAAAGTTCATGAACCAGTTCAAGTATGTAAATTACCTTTTGCCTATTTTAATTAATTTAACAATTATCATTTATGTTATTGGCTTATAGGTTCCATTCATATTTCTTCAAAAAATGGAATTACTATTAAAATTAGCACCACCAGAAGATGTAAAATCTGATATTTTACCAATGTTATATAAAACTCTGGAATTAGATTCAAAACCAGTTCAAGAAACTTGTCTATCGGTCATTCCATCATTAGCTGCTCTTGTAGATGGCCCATCCATGAAAAATGCCTTATTACCGAGAATAAAACGATTATGTTTATCAACTTCTGATCTTTCAGTATGTTAAATTGATCTGCATTATAATTCTTTTTCTTCTCCTCTTACAACTATTTGGGGTCGATCACTCCAACTTCCTCAGACGTCAATCTCCCACATCTTCCTCACTTACACCCATCCACTTTATATCATTCTCTTTTTCACTTCCACCTCTTTTTTGGTCTTTCTCTTCCCTTCCTTTCTTCAATATACAGTTCTCTCCACTTCATCCGCCTATGTATATATATATATATATATATATAATATATATTATATTATATAAAGATGATTTTTATTTCATGTTTTAACAAGTTCCTTTTATAAATATTTGAAATAGAGAAACATTTATTATTTAGATGTGTTATAATATGAAATAAACTATTGATTTGTTAAATTTATATTTTAATTATTTTTTGACATTTCAGGATGAACTTTTGAAAATAACATTTTATTGGTTAAAAAATGTTTTAAGGCAAAATTTTTTGTTGAGTATTATAAAGACTTTTCAAATTGTATTATATTTACACTTACATTTACCCATCAATGGTACATTGTTTCTGTTAACTCACCCACACGATGAGATTCTCATTAGATAGCTCAGATTCATTTTTTGAATGCAATAATTTAATTTTGCTTTCAAATTTAAAATTATAATCCTATCAAGTACTAGAAGGATGATGGACCAACTTCCAAAATCTGTATCTGGATGACTTTCTAAAAGTTGTTCTCCAAAACTAACTCTTTAAAAACATTTATATATTTTTGTTTGGGAAAATTGCTATAACATGAAATATAAATCAACTTTTGGTTTGTGTATATTTATAATATGAATGTATTAATTTAAAATGTTCAGGTTCGTGTTAAATGCCTTGTCTGCGTTGGTAAATTAATTGAATATCTAGATAGATGGCTAGTACTTGATGATATTATTCCATTTTTACCTCAGATACCTTCTAAGGATCCAGCTGTAATTATGGGTATCTTAGGTAATGAACATTTTTTTTTCAAGTTGTTATTATGTAAAGAATAATTAAAATGTTGTGTATTTTATAAGGTGTTTATAGGATAATTCTTTCTCATAAAAAAATGTATATTACAAAAGAAACTATGGCTCTTAGTATTTTACCTTTTTTAATACCAATGTGTATTGAGAATACACTAACACTGAATCAGTTTAATGTTTTAATATCAATTATTAAAGAAATGGTAGCTAGTGTGGAAAATGAACATCGAGCTAAATTGCAACAATTAAATGAACAGAACAGGTAAATAAATCAAACAACTTTTAATATACCTACCTTATTTTAAATTTAAATAAATAACATACAATTTATTTTTACAGAACAATTTCCAATAGTTTAACCATAGAAAATGGAACAATGGCCAAGGCAAATGATTTAACAAATGAATTTAAATTTGAAACTTATGTTGAAAAACCATCTATGCAAATATCTGGATTTGATGACATAATAAATAATTCATCTTCAAATTATGAAAAATCAAAGTATATACAATTTATTTAATATTTTATAAATTATTTCACCATATTAGCAATTGTAGAGGAATAGTTTATATATCATATGTCCGTTAGGTATATGTATAGGAGTAACTTTTGATATTTAAATATGAATTCTAGTAATTAAAACGAAAAGAATAAAATAAATTATAGCTTCTATATGAACTGATAAACACTTCTCTGAAATTTTGACAATAAATATGTTTAGTCTATAATCAATTTATAGTTCATATTATTGGATATGCAAAAAAGGAATTATTATTTACTTCTTAATACAATTTAACTTGACTGGTACCGTGAAATCATAATAAGTCATAATAAAAAAATTGTATTAAACATTTTATATATTTACCTAGGTACTTTATAAATTTTTATGTAGGTACATTTTTATAATTCTTTTTCTAAAACGTACTGAATTCCATCTTGGAATTGTTTTAAAATATAATTGTAATTATTTTGAAATTAATTTTATAAGATAACCCTGTGGTTCATCAAAAATTAAGAGCCTAACCTATTGATTTTAAATTTGGGGGTTGTCTCCTAAATATTAAAGGCTGCTAATATTTAAATATAAAAATAAAATAAATATAATATTGATTAAATTAAATCTAGTTATATTTAAATTTTAAAATTAATGTAGCAAATTATTTATGCATCTAAATTATTTTGTTATGATATTTTTATTCAAATCTAATACCTACTATGTTATATAAGCAAACCAGATAATAAAAATTTCAAATAATAGTGTCTATACAAAAACAAAAGTATAATAATTTACATTTTATAGAATTTATATTATGTATTTTTAAATGAGTAAATTTTTAAATATTTTTGGATTTGTGAAAAAAATTAAATAAATTTTTGGGGTCTTAAGTTTAAAAAAGTTGAAAATCATTGATATAAACAATGAAAATATCTTGTTTTTAATACCTATTTTATTTTTAGTATAAAAAAATCTCACGAAGTACCATTCCAAATGTTCCATCAAGACTTAAACATTACTCCAAGCGTAGAAAAAATTAACAAAAATAAACCAATATGTAAGGATCTCACATCAACTTTAATTGATTCAAATATAAATCAGATGAGTTGGTCAAATCAGATGAATCCTACCACAAGTTTATTATCTCAATCAAAATCAATGGGATTTGATAATAAACCAATGGATATTCAAGGTAGAACATTAGGTTTTGAAAACCATTCTGTAATTCATCAAACTAAACCAATGTCCCTCCAAAACTCAACAAATAATTGGAATGATTTGTGGACAAAACATGAAGATACACAACAAGTTAAACAATTGTCTTTATCAGATATAAATGATTTATTAAGTTGATAAATCACTAACTACTAAACAATGAATGTTACCTAACTAACTTATTGTCTTTATTTAAGTATTTTTGTTTTTAAGATTTTAGTCAATATAATTATTTTTAGGGATATGTATATTGATTTCTTGATTCTTCATTCCGTTATTATTAAGACCAAATTATCATTATCTGTGTTTTGTCCATCAGCAATTTATTGCATAATTCAATATGGATTTTAAAGTCAGATCTGAAGTTTTGAATTTTATCTAATATTTCAATATTTAATAAATTTTAATTTTATAAAATAACACTAAGGAATGTAAAGAAAGAAATATTCAGAAAAAATTAATTAATCAATCAAACATATAGTTCTTTATAAATTGTAGTTTGCTTACAAAATATTTATCGAATAACTCAATCTATTAATATGATGGACAAAAAGAAGATATTTTTTCCCGTATAAAGTTTTTGGCAAGAAGCTACATTAATATCAAAATTGAGAATCAAAATAAAAAAAATGAATTTGAACTAAAATTAATTCTATTAATTCTCTTTTAGAAAAATAAAACGATACTGTTTTAGGATCTACTTATCCCTGATAATTTTATGAGTATTATGAAATAGAGAAAATAGTATATTAACTATTAAGTCATTTATATTTTTATAATAATTATATTGAATTTATTAATTTATTTTACAAAAAAAAAAAAAATAATAAATAAATTTTAAAGTGACTGATATTTAAATAGATTTGTGATTACAAATATTAATTGATGTTACATATATTATAATTAGGAACAAAAAAAAAAAAAAAAAAATTATAAAATTGCTTAACTATTAAAATTACTTATAGGTATTTATATTCTATAACAAATATTATTGTATATGGTGTTCACGTATTCTATTAATAAAACTAACTTGTGTGTTTATTTGAAAAAAAAATCATTTACTTATAATCATTTAATCTAATAATAACTTGTAATCTGTGAAATATAAATATTTTGATATTTTAGATAAATAAATATGTGATTCTTTAAAGATTCAAACTATTAGATAGGTAGTAATAAACTTAAGATTTAAAAAAAAATAAAAAATTATTCATGTATATTTTTCACCGAGATATCCTAATCTATTAATAACTATATTTATGTAAATACTATTATATTCTATCGCTATCCTTTTAAATTATAATATTATAAATGTTTAAACAAGGTTTGTTATTGTCATATTCATCAAGGCTGTATTTGAGGAGTCTATGGTTTGGGGATTCTAATCCCTCCGAAAATGCTTATAAATTGTATTTTCTGTATGAATTTTATTTATATATATAGCAAAATAAACTATGTTTAAAATGTACCTAATTAAATATTCTATAGTTAAGTTTGAAAACCTCTCTCAAGAAATTGTTCAAGCTATGACCTTAATGTTCGCTATTTCATGTTTTAAGGTAATTCGATCATTAAGTTTAATATTTTCCTATACCTATCTAAATATATTTTGTTGATAATATACTAATTTATATTCACATATTTGTATACACTATACATGTAGAATTATTGAGTAAAATGTAAATACTAAAAGTGATGTCTTTAAATAAAATAATTTGTTTTTAATATTTTATTTATTTATTTATTTATTTATACATACCAATGTGTGATTCTCATATTTGTGCTTATATGTAGGTACATTCTACGATTTGGCAAAAATGATATTTGATTTGGAAATATAGGATAATATATATAAGATTGTTTTATTATTATTCAATAATAATAACATTTGTTGCTTGGCATAAAAATGTCTCCTACTGACCCCTCCCTTCTTAAAAATCAAAACAAGTAGTCCAGATAGGTTAGGTTAGGTTAGTTTGTTGTCCCTTCAGTCTGTATAATATTTAAAAAAATTGGTGACCACTTTATTTATTATTCTACATTTATAAAGTATTTCTATTATAAAAGTTGTTTTTTTTTTACACTTCAGAAAAGTAGGTAGGTAGAATCAATTTTTTATCCATACAAAATTTTCTACTCGAAAAATGTATGTAAACAAAAAAAACATATCATGTTAAGACCAATAAATTATAATACCTACCTACGTTAATATAGAGGCAGAATTAATTCAATTTTTTATTTTTAATCATAAAATTGTCAAATTTACACAATTATTAGTTATTATCTGATGATAATGTCATTTTATTTTTAACTACCAAGTTAATAATAATTATATTTAAGTATTATTTTTTTTTAAAAGTGTAATGAGGACCTTTCTAAATGAATAATGAAAATATGTCACTGCAGACTAGACGTAAATTATTCCCATATCACATGATTTCCATATATCTTCTTTCTGCTTTCGTTACCTACTTGTTTGAGGGCTTGAGACTGAATGTGAGATCTAGCCGATCTAGGCTCTTTGCATATTTTAGTTTGAGTATCCAAACTACCTACATTAAGTTCAATGATAACTGCAGAATAAATCTAAAATCATTAGTTACTATATAGCTTACTAAACAATTATGAAGGTCACACTATAATATCGACATTTTTTTATTATATAGGTACCACACTACCGGATTAATATTCACGAACGTGATCCTGCAAGAAATTATATAAAATATGTTGTAATAATGTAAAACACTATTTGAATAAAGTTCAAGATAATTACGTACTATTCTCATATACGTCAGTTTTAAAAAATTTCATAAACAAATTTTAAAAAATTTAAATCTAACAATTGAATATAATATTTAAATATATTCTAAATTGTTCTGTCATTTGGTAATATTTTTATTGTTGTATAATAATGAATAATTATTAAATAGACATTTGTAAAGCCTAAAAATTAAGAGTATTTACAATGTTCCAATTTTAATTCTGAAAATATCTTAAGATTCCGTAATTCCCGTATTAGAGAATATTGGGAATAATTTTTCATATTATGTTTTATTTTCATTTGTTTAAATCATACCTATTTACTGAAATCTGTTAAAAAGGGTTGTTAATGCGAGTTTAGAGTAAAATTATTAAATCAATAGAGGATAAAAATTTGTAGTGAATCTCATTTTGGTTTTAGGTTTCTAAACAAACTTGAGACACCTTATATTCCCGTTGTATCCATCCGTATGTTACGATTGTTGATTTGGTTACCAAGGGAGATTGATATTATTCGTTTTATAATATTTCTATTATGTAGTTCCGAGGGACATTGTTAATTTGGTTACTAGGGAAATGAATATTATTAGTTGTTTTGGTTTTCAGATTTTTGTTTAAAATACGTTTAATAAAATACCTAACCTAACCCTAGCACGCTCGCCAGGGATGGATTTAGGAAGGGGGGGGGGTGAAAACAAAAAGTTGATAACCCCTTTTTATGCTTATTTACAAGTTTTGAAGGAGTATGTCGAAATTTTGTATTTAATCGGCAAAAAAAAAGAAAAAAGTTGATGACTTTTTTTTCTTACATTTCAAAACTGTATTTCGTCGGTATCTTGAAGACCCCTCCTAAGAAGAAAAAAAATTCTTGAAACCGCATCCCTGACGCTTTGACCTAACATGTTTAAATTTATTCATTTAAAAAAAGTTATTTTACTTTTAAAAAGTTAATATTTTTACTTTTTAAACTTTAATAAGTGGTTTTTATAAGTAAATAAAAAATCTGAAATGTGATCCACTCCAAAATGTTATCGTCCATCGATTTGATAATAGGTATCTAAGATCACTTAAAGAATCCGTTTTAACAGTTTTGCCTAAACACGTTTTTTCTGTTGAAAATAATAAATGGAATTCTGAAATTCGTCCCAGTAGCTAAAGTAGCTCACTGCACACACACACACATATATTTTAAACAGAAATCGGACTAGATGCAGAACACAATATGACGATATCTCAATTAATTCGAATTATTTCAAACTGCTTTCGAGAAACCTGCTGAAATCAAAGCATTCCAGATTCCCGGTTATAGGTACGTTAAACTCATCAATGACGAGAGAAGCTTAGAAGCTAAATGAAAAAAAATAGGATTAATATATTTTACAGGACATTCGTACATTGGCCTGGCAGTGGCAACAATTATGGTATACCTGAGAATCATTATATGATTATTTTGTGTACAAACCACACTTTTATTTTCAATTAAATCACGAGCGTGTTTATAATATTCAATTTTCTCATGTTTGTGCCTAAGTTTTTGCGCTTACTTCTCCTAAAGGACGGGCTAACAGATTTGCTCCTCTCGCATATATCAGTCCATTATTTTCACTCATTCGGTCACATTAACTCGCCGGATCGTGGAATTAATCGGAATTCGAAACCTAAGAACTCCGTCGAATCTCCAATGCAATCTGATTTCATAGTTGATAGTTATATCGTTGATTTTATAAATCGCTTTAAATGTAAAATGTAATAAAATCAATGGTTATAATAACTTATAATAATATCACACGTATCTCTGAATAAATCGATATCTGGCAGGCGCATCACATTGTCACCCATGGTGCACGAAAGTTGTTCGCCTTGTAATATTCAGGATGAGCAATCAAGTATACCTATATGTGTATTTCTAGCAAACTGTGGTGGGTCCCTTTTGATATTGTTATCACCCAACAAAAATCTAGGTAAAATACCTACATCCTATTTCTGTAGGAAAATTTCTCATAAAATCTTTGACGGTGTTATTACCATTTATTTTGCTGGCTCCAACCGAGTTAAAGTTGCATTCGATTCTATCACGAACGCTAATTGAATTGCTAAATTGAGTCTCCTTTACTGGATTCAAATTGGATTTTAAAGCTTCAATTCCAAATATTCACTGTATTATTCTGTTTCCGCGTAATTAATTTGGACAATACAGTTTCGGAAGATGATTTTTGGGAAGGCCTCGAATCCCAGGTGTCAAAGTAATATGTTTTCGAAGAATCAACGTTAAAAGGGATGGGAGTTCCATTCTTTCGCGTTATTCTGAGTTAACATTTTTAGCTTCTCCCCTTCCCCAAAAATCAGTACATTTAAGGTATTATTTGATGTTCAGCCAAGTGTTCAATAACGTAATAAATTCTTACGGTTTGGTTATACTCAAAAATATTGTCGCCGGAAATATTACGCTGTGGTCACTGTTGTGAACCGGGTCACGATATCTCTTCATGTAAGATCCTTGAATCTACCCTTCCTATTTGTGTTTGTCTCCCAAGTCTAAAATTATAATTTTCCGATTGTCTTCCCCATTTTACTTTTTTATTTTCTGTAGTAAGATATGCCATAACTCAAGCTCTCCATATCATCCAACCATTCCTCCCCCCATAAATTTTTGGTGGTTTCACTCTCAATCTCAAATCTTATATTCAATAATGGACAACCTCCTAAAATGTGGTTCATAAACTTTCTCAAGTTCTCATTCGTGCTCTTGTCTCGGATTTGGAAGATTCTGGCTACACAGTTATATTTTAAATGCACATTTTATGCGTCCTCTTAATTCGTGATTGTAAACAAAAAAATTCAACATAGATTGAAGCAAATATTAAAACTTTTATTATCAGACATCTATCAGCAATTCGTACTTTTACTTTAAAATGATATACCTATATAATATAAAATTATAATATTTTCATAATTACGACTTTACAAAATTATATAGTAGGTATCTCTTACATTATAGGTACTTACTAATTACCAAGTATCTAGTATAGGTACTTGAAAAAACGCCATCATTGTATTCATAATATTATTACTCGTGTTTTGTGAACCATACATTTGAACGCCAATTCCATTTTTATAGACGCAACGTAAACGTAAACAATATTCATATTTTTAATGAATTTTAGACATTTTAAACTAAATATAATACTTAACATCTTGACCACTGTCAATCCAATTCCGTCTTCACACGGAGGATGGTATAAATAATAATTAAAATGAAAAATCCTTGGGAATATTTTGTAATTAGATGGAATATAATTTAATTTATTTATACGAAAATTGTTCATATAATATAACCCTCTGGGTATCTAATCAATTTTAAATGTAAATTTTTTGTAAAGAGCATCTATGCACGTGAATGTGAATGAGTATTTGTTCATAAATTGAACGTGACAAATCAATGAATTCATATTTTCAAATTAACTTTCCTATATATAACTGTTTATGTGTATTTTTTCTCCAGCCACATTTTCTTTCTCCATACCCGTACCCTCCATGTACTCTATCATAATCTATTCTATCACAGTCTACATGTCCATTTATATCCCCACCAATTACAATATTCTCATTTCCTTGTACTCCTTGCATTACTTCATCCATCTCTTGCCAGAACTCCTCTTTCTGACTTTCCTCACATCCCACTTGTGGAGCATA